>CAUYQV010015225.1:0-11346 GCA_963574575.1 Galagoides demidoff | reverse complement strand
GCGCCTGTGGTCCCAGCTACTTGGGAGGCGGAGGCAGGAGACTTGCTTGAGCCCAGGAGTTGGAGGTTGCTATGAGCTGTGATGCCATGGCACTCTACCCAGGGGGATAGCTTGAGGCTCCGTCTCAAAAAAAAAAAAAGTGAGTTACTGACCAGCATAAACCTAGTTCAAGAAGCAAATGACTTAGGGAATTAATGACTAAACCAGAAGTAGCACCATTAAGTCCTATCCTGCTAGCTAACTCCTAAAGATGATGTGCCTTTGAGGAAAAAAAAAAAAGAGAGAGAGAGAGAAATATCAAGAATTGTGTTAAAAACTATTCTCCTGCAGGCAGCGCCTGTGGCTCAAGGAGTGGGGCGCTGGCCCCATATGCTGGCGGTGGCAGGTTCAAACCCAGCCCTGGCCAAAAAAAATTTTAAACTGCTCACCTGTGATCACCTTATAAGGAAAACAATGCATATTTATTGAATGAATTGCATCTAAGAACACCTTTTGCTTTGATGACAAGGCAAATAATAATAATAATAACATAATCCTAGCATTCTAGGAGGCCAAAGTGGATGGATAAAGTTCAGTACAGTTGGCTGGGCATGGTGGCTCACACCTGTAGTCCTAGTACTATGGGAAGCCAAGGCAGGTGGATTGCCTGAGCTCAGAGGTTCGAGACCATCCTGAGCTGGAGTGAGCCAGAGTGAGATCCTATCTCTACGAAAAAAAGCTGGGCGTTCCGGCAGGCACCTATAGTCCCAGCTACTTGGAAGGCTAAGGGCAAGAGAATCACTAAAGGAAGAAAAGAAAAAAAAACAACTTCAAACTAAGATGAGTGAAAGCCAGTTGAAAGCAAAACTTAAAAAGAAGAAGAAGAAGAAATTTAAAAAAAAAAAAGAAAAAGAAAGAAACACAGTTAATCAGCCTTAATCGTTTTCTGAAGTCACTCCACTTATGGCAGGTTTTTAAAATTAAGCTTTGGGCTCGGCGCCTGTGGCTCAATCGGCTAGGGCGCCAGCCACGTACACCCAGGGTGGCGGGTTCGAATCCCCAGCCCTGCCCGCCAAACAACAATGATGGCTGCAACCAAGAAATGGCCGGGTGTTGTGGCGGGCGCCTGTGGTCCCAGCTACTTGGGAGGCGGAGGCAGGAGACTCGCTTGAGCCCAGGAGTTGGAGGTTGCTGTGAGCTGTGATGCCATAGCACTCTACCCAGGGGGATAGCTTGAGGGTCTGTCTCAAAAAAAATAAAAAATAAAAATAAAATAAAATTAAGCTTTCCAGGAGCTATACCAGCTGCTCAGGGCACAGGATGACCCAAGTGTGGAGTTACTACAGGGAATAAATGGCACACTTATGCCCTGAAAGAGTTAATATAACTCCCTCCCCCCGTATTTATGACTAGAGAGGTCTCTGAGATATGATTTGGCCTTGGAAAGAAAAAGGCCATTTGTTCCCCAGGTTTTTTTTTTTTCCTTCAAAATGCCTAGCAAACACTCTCCCTCCCCTATCTATCTCCAACCTACACCCTAAAAACCATTTTTTGTGAATCAAAATTTTAAACTATAAGACTGGTTTTTCTCATGAGGCAAAGAAAAAAACCTGTGTGATTAATGCTTTAGCTAAAAGCATAGAATGTAGAATAGGAAGATTATTTATGGTTCTTCTCTTTAGGAGCTAATAGAGTCAGATGTTAGCCTAAAAGGTTGAAAATTCTACACTGGGATTTTTTTTTTCAACAGATAAAAGTGGCTTCTGGAAAGCAGCATAAATACTGTCTGCAGTAAGCCATAAGCACTAATAATTTTGCTATAAGTGCTCAGTCAAGGGACATGAACATGTTAAATGTTATTTAAAAATGGACAGCGTATTATCTGGAAAGCGACACTGAAATAGTAGCCTAAGTGACCCGCATTACTTTCAATGCTAAGTTTTAAGATGGCCGGTGGTGCAGCGGATTTACCAGGCCACCTTTCCATATAGTCAAATCACACTCAGCAGCTCAAATGTAATGTGGACTGCATTTTCAATTTCTAGTTATGTCTTCCCTAAGGCTCATAATTTTTCTTTCCTAACCCATTCATTCTTCTTAGGCTAATTCTGTTTGAGAGACTTGCTTTGCTAATCATGCCAGGTAGACAAGTAAGGCTGGGCACAGTGGCTCCGCCTGTAATCCTGGCACTCTGGGAGGCCAAGGCAGGTGGATTGCCCAAGCTCAGGAGTTCAAGACTAGCCTGAGCAAAGAACAAGACCCATCTCTACTTAAAAAAAAGGGGGGGTGGGGGTGGGGCCTGTGGCTCAAGGAGTAGGGTGCCAGTCCTGTATGCTGGAGGTGGTGGGTTCTAACCCAGCCCCAGCCAAAAAAAAAAAAAAAAGGCAGCACCTGTGGCTCAGTGAGTAGGGCACCAGCCCCATATACCGAGGGTGGTGGTTTCAAACTCAACCCCGGCCAAACTGCAACAAAAAAATAGCCGGGCATTGTGGTGGGCACCTGTAGTCCCAGCTACTCGGGAGGCTGAGGCAAGATAATTGCCTAAGCCCAGGAGTTGGAGGTTGCTATGAGCTGTGACGCTATAGCACTCTACCAAGGGCGATAAAGTGAGACTCTGTCTCTTAAAAAAAAAACCACACACACAAAATTAGCTAAGTCTATAATCCCAGCTACTCTGGGAACTGAGGTAGGAGGATCTCTTGAGCCCAGGAGTTTGAGGTTGCTTTGAGCTAGGCTGACACCATGGCACTCTAATTTGGGCAACAGAATAAGACTCTTCCTCAAAAAAAAAAAAAAAAAAAAATTTTTTTTCTCATAGTCTGGAGGCTAGAAGCCCACAACTAAAGTGTCAAAACAGTTGGTTCCTTCTGAGGGCTGTGAGGGAAGGGTCTAATCCAGGCCTCTCTCCTTGACCTTGTAGACAGCTATCCTTTCCCTGAGTCTTCATATCATCTTCCCTCTGTGTGTGTCTATTTCTATGTCCAAATTTACCCTTTTTATAGAGACACCAGTCTCATTGGAGTAGAGCCCACTCTAATAACCTCACTAACTTGATTACCTCTGTAACGACCCTTTCTCCAAATAAGGTCACATTCTCAAGTGCTGGCGGTCAGGGCTTCAATGTATTGATTGGGGGAGAGAGACACACTTCAACCCATAACAGGTGCAGACAGCCCTTGAGGAAATCAGCAAGGGATAGTTCAGGATCTGGGGCTCATCACAGTAGAGAACTCTTTCCACCCTAAGATGGAAGATAAATGCAGAACAATACAGAACTTAAACCATAGAAGAAGATGTTACAAAGATCTTGAGTTTTGAGTGGTAGCCAAACATTCAGGAGGTGCATACCAGGCATGCAGGAATGAACTACTTTCAAAGCCGGGCAAGGTGGCTCATGCCTGTAATCCTAGCACTCTAGGAGGCCAAGGCGGGTGGATTGCTTGAGCTCAGTTCGAGACCATCCTAAGCAAGAGCAAGACCTTGTCTCTGAAAATATTCAGGTGTTATGGCAGGTGTCTGTAGTCCCAGGTACTCGGGAAGCTGAGGCAAGAGGATTGCTCAAGCCCAAGAGTTTGGGCTTGCTGTGAGCTAATGATGCCGGGGCATTCTACTGAGGGTCTTTCTCAAAAAAAAAAAAAAAAAAAGTTCTAAATGGAACTCTGATGAAAGTTATTTTTAAACCCTAGCTGTCCCAGCCACACTAGCAATCAATAATCTTTGCTTAGGGCTCCATGAAGAATGCATGTAAAAATCTTTTACGGAGCTTCCCAAAATACCCTTTCCCATGGAGTGCCACAAACTCAGTCTCCTTTGATGGGACCTGCATAGGGCTGAGATCATTTCTTTGGGAGTCACCATTGTAAGACTTTCTGTGTAATTTGTGCAATGTCATAGTAAGATTTCTGTTTTTATATTGCCTAACAGATGTAAAGTTTTAACTTCAATATAAAGGTTACCACATAAATTCCATAAACTTTAGTAAGTTCTATGACATGGTAAATAAAGTAAAAATCCAGCATTATACCTATAAGCTAGAAAGTTTCATATCAATTTCCATCAGCAGATGAAGAGTTACATACCAAGCATGTGCAAACATGTAATATTAGAGCTTTCCAACTCAAAAAAATCCTGAGCTTTTTCTCCAACTAACAATGATTATATTCCTCAGAGGGCTATGAATATGTAGAGTTTGAAGGTTTTATGTCTAACTATTCTTAAAGTTATTTGAGGGTAGAAAAAGGTCACCGGGAGTTTTTTTTAAATCATTTTATAGAAAAACAGCTGAACTGATTTACATCCTTCAGCTACAAAATGGGAAGAAATCTCTCTACCCCCACATATCCCGAGCAGCATGATACCGCATTGGAAAGACAAGGTTTTTGTGTTGGAATGTTTTCTCAGATTTGATCATCAATTGTTATTTCCCAAAGCTGTTGTCACTCTTAAGAAAGAGTGACTTCCTCTTTCATGTTTACATGGATGGAGCTGGAACATATTCTTCTTAGCATAGTATCTCAAGAATGGAAGAAAAAGTATCCAATGTACTCAGCCCTATTATGAAACTAATTTACAGCTTTCATAGGAAAGCTATAACCCAATTATAGCCCAACAATATGGGGAAAGGGGAGAGGGAGGGGAGGGGAGGAGGGAGGATGGTTGGAGGGAGGGTGATGGGTGGGATCACGCCTATGATCTATCTTATAAGAGTACATGTGAATTTTTCTAAAGGTAGAATATAAATGTCTTAAAATAGTAACTGAGAAAATGACGTGAAGGTTATGTTAGCCAGTTTGATGAAACTATTTCAAATTGTGTATAAAGGCTCGGCGCCTGTGGCTCAAACGGCTAAGGCGCCAGCCACGTACACCTAAGGTGGCGGGTTCAAATCCCCAGCCCGGGCCCACCAAACAACAATGATGGCTGCAACCAAAAAAAAAAAATGGCCGGGCGTTGTGGCAGGCGCCTGTGGTCCCAGCTGCTTGGGAGGTGGAGGCAGGAGACTCGCTTGAGCCCAGGACTGGGAGGTTGCTGTAAGCTGTGATGCCATGGCACTCTACCCAAGGGGACAGCTTGAGGCTCCGTCTCAAAAAAAAACAAACCAAATTTTGTATAAAAACAGCACTCCATGACAGTATCAATGTACACAGCTATGATTTAATTTAAAAAAGGAGTGACTTCCCATGACAAATGAAATTGATTTAAAAAATTATTTTTTTCCTGAAATCTGGGTTCTACCAGGTAAAAGAGAGAACTGAAACATCATGAAAACCAGGCACGGTGGCTCATGCCTATAATAACCAGCACTTTGGTGGAAGGCTTGCCTGAGGCCAGGAGTTGGGACTAGCCCCAGTGAAATCATGTCTTCACAAAAAATAGAAAAATTAGCTGGGCAAGGACTGGTGGTGCACACCAGTTATGGTGGCATACACCTAGAGTTCCAGCTACCCGGGAAGCTGAGGCAGGAGAGTGGCTTGAGCTCAGGAGTCTGAGGTGGCATGAGCTTTGATGGCCCCAATCTAGCCAGGGTGACAGAGCATGACCCTGTCTGGAAAAAAAAAAAAAAGACCTAATTACTACATTTACTATTCCTACTAGCCTATAGGTATACAAAAACTAAGAATAAAATTTAAAGAAGGAAGCTGAAAGTCTATTTCAAAACCCGATTAAAGTTCCAACTTTTCTCAACGTGTTTAAATTAGTCTTTCATTCTTCACCAAAATATTTGCTTTGGCTTTGCGTAGTGACTGCCTTCGGAAGCACTGAAGCCTTTATAAAAGGTGGGGTCTCGTACTGTTTACAGTATCCTCACCAATGAGAGGGTTCTGAAATATGGTACATTTGTTTATTCTAAGTGATGAACTTGGCCCATATGCATATTTCCACCAGCTGTCGGGGAAATCTATATATTGATATAGATAAATACTCAGTGTGTTATTGAGTGTTTTATAGGTTTCAGGGGCAAAATTGGAATAATGTCCTTGAATTATTTGCTAATACAATTCAAGAGGGAACAATTTCAAATGGTTAAAATGGAAAATGTTATGTATATTTTACCAAAATTAAAAAAAATTTCAAGGGGGAAAATACCAGAAAAATATGAGAAAAATACATACATTGAAGGGGTTCTGGTACTGCCCTTGAAAAAAATAAATCAATTACATCAGGCTCTTAGATTATGGTATGGTAGATTTCTATATCTCGTGCTCAGTGATATAGTGAACCTGAAATGCCAGCCATTGTCAGAAATCAGGCCGCTCATCAGATTTCATAGTAATGAAGTACGATTATAGCAACTTAAAAAGTAAAAGTATGGGCGGGGCGAGGTGGCTCACACCTGTAATCCTAACACTGGGAGGCTGATGTGGATTGCTTGAGCTCAGGAGTTCAAGACCAGCCTGCGCAAGAGCAAGAGCAAGACCCCACCTCTAAAAATAGTGGGACATTATGGCAGGCACCTGTAGTCCTAGCTACTTGGGAGGCTGAGGCAAGAGAATCCTTTGAGCCCAAGAGTTTGAGGTTGCTGTGAGTTACAATGCCAGGGCACTCAACTAGGGGCAACTCTGTCTCAAAAAAAAAAAAAAAAAAAAAGAATAAGAGATTCAGTGCCCATAGCTCAATGGTTAGGGCGCCAGTCACATACACAGGGGCTGGCAGGTTCGAACCCAGCCTGGGCCTGCTAAACAACAATGACAGCTACAACAACAACAAAAATAGCTGGGAGTTGTGACAGGTGCCTATAGTCCCAGACACTATGGAGGCTGAGGCAAGATGATCACTTAAGCCCAAGAGTTGGAGGTTTCTGTGAGCTGTGACACCCTAGCACTCTACCAAGGGTGACATAGTAAGACTCTGTCTCAAAAAAAAAAAAAAGAAATCACACTGTACCCCATGACTGTATTAATGTACACAGCTATGATTTAATTTAAAAAAAAGAAGAGTAAAAGTAATACTTCTCAATTTTTAATTTTAAGAGTTGAGAAATAGGCTCGGCGCCTGTGGCTCAATCGGCTAAGGCGCCAGCCACGTACACCTAAGGTGGCGGGTTCGAATCCCCAGCCTGGGCCCGCCAAACAACAATGATGGCTGCAACTAAAAAATGGCCAGGTGTTGTGGCGGGCACCTGTAGTCCCAGCTACTTGGGAGGCTGAGGCAGGAGACTCGCTTGAGCCCAGGAGTTGGAGGTTGCTATGAGCTGTGATGCCATGGCACTCTACCCAGGGGGATAGCTTGATGCTCCGTCTCAAAAAAAAAAAAAAAAAAGAGTTGAGAAATATCTATCATCCTAGAATTATAAAATCTTAAGCCAGCAAGAAACAATTTTTACAAATAAAAATACTGATTTCAGATGAGAATAAGGGATTTGCCCCAAATCACATTTCTACTTTAGACTAGCGGTCTTCAGTCATTGATTCAACAATTTTGTGTTGAGTGCCCAATATGTGCCAAGCATTGTGAGTGACTGGGACTATAGGACACTCAGACTCAGTCCTCATGGAAGTACATGTCAAACAACGTAACAGGACCAGGCATGGAGGCCCAAAACTATAATCGTAGCACTGTGGGAGACTGAAGCGGAAGGACTGCTTGAGGTCAAGAGTTCAAGATCAGCCTAAGCAAGAGCAAGATTCCATCTCTAAAACTAGTTGGGCATTGTGGCAGGTGTTTTAGTCCCAGCTACTCAGGAAGCTGAGGCAGGAGGATCACTTGAGCTCAAGAGTTGGAGGCTGCTGTGAGCTGTGATGCCATGGCGCTCTACCAAGAGCAACGTAGTGAGACTGTCTCAAAATGAAAAACAGTAAGTTCAGCATAGCTGCAACGCCCTACTATGGGGGCAGGCGGGAATGAGGAGAGAGGGAAGAATAGAGAAAACATGCAGCTGAGAAGCTGAGAGGGAGGACAGAATCGAAGATGCCTAATGACTTTGTGCTAAATCACTTAGATTTTATTCTGGAGGCCACAAAGGCAAGACATTCAAGCTGAGGGTAGGAATTGTCTTTTAGAAAGACAACCCTCACTCACTGCAGGAGTGATTATAAAGAGCTGGAGGGCCTGTGACCAAGCTCTGGCAGTGGTCCACCCACTACTTTCATTTTCCTTTTCCAGCTACAACTTTGAGGATTATGACCTTTTTTACCCTTCAGTACAAAGCTGAAGCTATCGCTCTTCAGTATCGTCCAGTCGCTGACTTCTTTGGAAGCTTAAACCACCACCCTCTCTTCCTGTGGACTGAACAGTCCTTCTTCCCTCAAATACATCAAAATTGACCCCTGCCTGCAACCTGGACTTCCCTAGAGTGGAGAAATAGGATTTGTCTCTCTACGTAATTGTATACAAATGGGCACAAAATAAAATGTGGGTTTGAATCTGAAGATATATTGATAGATCTGGAAGGCATCTGGGAATCATGAAGCCATAGAAAAAATCTAATCACCCAGGGAAACACACGAAACAAGGAGGAAGCAGGCTTAAAGGTAGACAGAGCATGTGGAACCAGCAAGAGCATTCCCAGGTACTTACACTTATCTGGAATGACTGACTAGGGCAGCCATTGCCACCAGAGTTCCCAAAGCTATACCAAACAGGCAGGTGATTGGTATGTCACCCAAAGTTCAGCCACCTGGCTGAACGCACATACTTCATTCAGGTCAATTAAAGGTTGAAATTGTCCTGAGGAAGTGCAAATTGGTACAACCTGTAAAAAGGGTCATTTGCTAATATCTATTTTTTTTTTTTTTTGCCAGGCGTGGTGGCTCACGCTTATAATCCTAGCACTCTGCAAGGCTGAGGCAGGTAGATTGCCTGAGCTCATGGGTTCGAGATCAGCCCAAGCAAGAGCAAGATCCCATCTCTGAAAAAACAGCTGGGCATTGGCTCGGGGCCTGTAGCTCAGCCATTAGGGTGCCAACTACTTACACCAGGGCTGGTGGGTTCAAACACGGCTGGGGCCTGCTAAACAACAATAACAACTTCAACAACAACAAAAAAATAGCTGGGTGTTGTGGCAGGCACCTGTAGTCCCAGCTACTTGGGAGGCTGAGGCAAGAAGATTGCTCGAGCCAAAGAACTTGAGGTTGGCATGAGCTATATAATGCTACCACACTCTAGTTACGGCACCAGAGTGAGACTGTCTCAAAATAATAACAATTTTAAAAGAGAGGAAGAAAAGAAATAAAAATAATAAAAGGGAAGGAAAGAAAAGAAAAAGGAAAAGAAATGAAAAAAGAAAAAAAAAGGAAAGGAAAAAAATTATTTGGCCTTTTTGTCCAGGAAACAAATAAAAAGAGAGAAAAACTGATGAGTGGCCTTTCTTAGTTATGTAAATATATGATGAACAAGCACCTACTGCTCTGAGAGAAAGGGTAAGAGAACCTTCTGTGACCTGACAAAGTCTGTCCCGCAAAGCTTGGCATACAGAGGTGGTCACTGGGAGCAAATCTGCCTGGGAAGAAAGCAATGAAACCCTGGCCCCTTCTCTTTGAGATTCAATGTCCTTACAACCGATCTGAAGGCTTGAGAGCTGTTGGGAACAAAGGACATCAAAGGCTTCAAAGTGGGGGGACTCACCATGAGACACAGAAGAATTCTGCACAGGTGACCCAGGGTCTGGAAGGGCAGAGAGGAGGAATAGCTCCAACAGAGTGTGAAATTGAGAATGGCAAACTGCTCTGGATCCAGCTACTTTGTCCCAGTGGTTCAGGCTTGGGAATAATGAATGAGCATGAATGTGAACTAGAAGAGCTGTTCTTGGGGAGCCCACATGTGGGCTTCTGCAGCGCTTTGGACTGGCAGGGACGTCATTCCAGGCCTGGGCTGACTCGCTCTTCAGCAGTGACCACCAGAGGGAACGATATAAGCAGCAGCAGCCTAACCAGAGCCCACTGTAGAACCCATTCAGTCCTCTAGCTTTTTCTCTGCCTGTTGTTTGGGAACAGAACTTACCCCTCTGGGTTGAATAAACTTTTGTTTCTCAGGGAAAACTGAGCAGAGCTTTAAAGGAGAGATTCTGGGCCTGGCACAGTGAGTGGTTCACACCTATAATCCTACAGTCTGGGACTCCAAGGCAGGAGGATCCCTTGAGCTCAGGAGTTTGAGACCAGCCTGAGCAAGAGCGAGAACCTGTCTCCACTAAAAGTAAAAAAATTAAGCTCAGCGCCTGTGGCTCAAGCAGCTAAGGCACCAGCCACATACACCTGAGCTGGCGGGTTCGAATCCAGCCTGGACCCGCCAAACAACAATGACGGCTGCAACCAAAAAAAAAAAAAAATAGCCGGGCATTGTAGCAGGCGCCTGTAATCCCAGCTACTTGGGAAGTGGAGGCAGGAAAATTGCTTGAGCCCAGGAGTTGGAGGTTGCTGTGAGCTGTGATGCCACCCACAGCACTCTACTTGCAGCTATCTCAAAAAATAAAAATAAAAAAATTAGATGGGTATTGTGGCAGGCACCTGTAGTCTCAGCTACTAGGGAGGCTTAGGCATGAGGATTGCTTTTAACCAGGAGTTTGAGGTTGCTGTGAGCTATGATGCAACAGCACTCTAACCTGGTAAAAAGAGTGAGACTCTGTCTCCAGGCGGGAAGGAAATGTGTAGCAAGCTGGTGTGGATACTGTGTTAGGCAGCAGAGAACAAGTTACAGTCCCTGAGGCCAGGTGAGGTAGGTGGTTCATGCCTGTAATCCTAGCACTCTGGGAGGCTGAGGTAGATGGATTGCTTGAGCTCAGGAGTTAGAGACCAGCCTGAGCAACAGCAGTACCCCATCTGTATTAAAAGAATAAAAAAATTATCCAGGTGTTATGGTGGGTACCTGTAATCCCAGCTACTCAGGAGGCTGAGCCAAGAGGATTGCTCAAGCCCTGGAGTTTGAGGTTGCTCTGAGCTATGATGCCACAGCATCCAACTACAGAGTGAGACTCAAACAAAAAAAAAAAAAAGAAGAAGAAAGAAAAATAAAAGATATAGTCCCTGGCGTCAAAGAACTTACAGCTGCCAGAAAAAAATAGGCATGTAAGTTATACAGTGATAAATTCTGTATCAGGCATAAATACAAAGTGCTGCGGGAACAGATAGAGAGGTATCCAAGCAAGTCTAGAGGAGATTGTAGAAGCATATTTCCTCACTACATTAATTGGGATATTTACTGGTAGCTGTTAAAACAAATAACCCTGGCTCGGCGCCTGTGGCTCAATCGGCTAAGGTGCCAGCCACGTACACCTAAGGTGGCGGGTTCGGATCCCCAGCCCGGGCCCGCCAAACAACAATGATGGCTGCAACCAAAAAATGGCTGGGTGTTGTGGCGGGCGCCTGTGGTCCCAGCTACTTGGGAGGCTGAGGCAGGAGACTCGCTTGAGCCCAGGAGTTGGAGGTTGCTATG
>CAUYQV010015221.1:0-12387 GCA_963574575.1 Galagoides demidoff | reverse complement strand
CAAGGGTATATTTTAGAATAGCTAAAAGGGTAGAATTGGAATGTTTCTAACACAAAGTAATGATAAATGACTGAGGTGATGGATACACCAATTACCCTAATTTGATTAATTCACATTGTATGCCTTTATCAAAACATCACAACCCTATAAAGCTATACAACTACTGGCCCCGGCCAAAAACTACAAAAAAAAAAAAAAAGGCTAGGTACAGTGGCTCACACCTGTAATCTTAACATTCTGGAAGGCTGAGGTGGGTGGATCACCTGAGCTCAGGAGTTAAACATCTCTACTTTAAAAAAAAAAGAAAAAGAAAAACTAGCCAGGCATCATGGAGGGAGCCTGTAGTCCCAGCTACTCAGGAGGCTGAGACAAGAGGATCACTTGAACCCAAGAGTTTGATGTTGCTATGAGCTATGACACCATGGCACTCTACCCGGGGGCAGGGGGGCAGAGTGAGACTCTATCTCAAAGAAAAAAAAGAAGAAAGCATTCTGGACACTCCCTCTCCTCCTGGCTCTGTCTCAGTACATTTGCTCTGGCAGTGGTCATGCCCCTCCAAAACTCTAGCTCTTCTCAGGCTGTCCCAGAGCTCTCACGGGGCTCCAATAACACCATTTCCTTTCCTCACCCACTCAGATCAAGGGTGGTCACAGCTTCCTGCTGCCTTAACCTAGTTCCCTCAGCCCTGCCCACACTGTGACTACTCCCTTCATTAAATTATCCTAAAAATCCCAGCTGTGGTGCCTTCTGTTTCCTGCTGGGACCTTGACTATTAGAGAGCTAGGGAGAGAGATCAGATGGTCCCATATGACACTCTAGCTGGGCAGAGAAGAGACAGAAGCCAGGAGGGGTCTGGCAGACTGGCAAAAAAACAGAGGGATAAAGGGAGAGAAACTCTCTGGGTTGATGCTACAGGTATGATGGCAGTGAGGGACTGTCAGACCCTAGAAGGCAGGTGCTGTGATCAGAGAGCAGGATATTGGCTGGATTCTGAACATGAAGACGGTACTGGGTTGTGGGTAAAACTGAGGATTTTTAATTCTGGTGTTAGAATCCTGGCTCTGCCATTTTACTAAATGTGTTGCCCAAGTGACCACCTTCCTGTGTATCCTCAACTGTATAATGAAGCTACTAATAGTAACCCTGCAGGCTTGTGTGAGGGGTAAACACATGTAAATTGTGAAGCATTTGGCATGGTGCCTGGTGTGTGGTGTGAGCGCTCAGTAAATGTGCACTATGTATGCTATACTTCTGGGTAATGACTAAAACCCAAGGTGTGGTCATGGGAGTGGACAGCTGGAGTGGGGTGAAGGTCACCAAAGATGAGCTAGGAAGAGACTATGAAGCTAAGTACTTGAAAGAATGGATCACCATGAGACAGCAGTTAAGTTTCCCAGCAGGACGGCCTGCGTTCGTTCGGGTGGTAAGGTAGCCAGTGAACAGATATTAAAAGAGTCTTCAGGAATGAGGGGAAGTGACTGGGGAGTCAACAGATATCAATGAGGAATGGGACAGAGGGTGGTAGAACCTGAGCACATAAACCTCAAGGAAACCTGTATTCTGTGAAACCAGGTTAGAGTTAGTGTCTGCCTCATGTAACCTCCCATAGCCCTCAGATGTCCCTTTGAGATGCTCCCTGTGATAATGTCCTCTACTAAACCAGACATTGCCACATGCAGGCTAGATCTAACCATCCTGTAGTACCTAGAAGAGTAAGTTGGTAAATATTTGTTGAATGACTTGGTGGTTGAGGGAAAGAGAAAAGGCTACCTCTGCATCTTCTTTACCCTTAATCTTGTTCCATTTATCTCTCAGGATTCTCTCTAATTAACCTGATGCTTCTTTAAAAACCTCTTATTTAATTGAGGCTAGATGCAGTGGCTCATGCCTATAATCCTAGCATTTTGGGAGGCAAAGGTGGGGAAGATTGCCTGAGGCCAGGAGTCCAAGACCAACCTAAGCAAGAGCTAGATCCAGTCTCTACAAAAAAAGAAAAATTAGCTGGGTGTGGTGGAGCCCGACTATAGTTGGGAGGGTAAGGCAGGAGAATCACTTGAGCCCAGGAAGTTGAAGTTGCAGTGAGCTTCAATGACACTACCACTCTAGCCTGGGCAACAAAACTAGACCTTTCCTCAAAACAACAAAACCCTCTTATTCTATTAAAAGAAATGCTTCCTGAGACATTAATATATACTATTCCATCTACCTGGAATACCCCTGCCCACTCTATCCACTCAAACACCCCCTACTCTTCTTTCAAGAATGAGCACAGACTCGGCACCCACAGCTCAGTGGTTAAGGTGCCAGCCATATACACAGAGGCTGGTGGGTTCAAACCCAGCCTGCGCCTGCTAAACAATAATGACAATTGCAATCAAAAAATAGCCAGGTGTTGTGGTGGGTGCCTGTAGTCCTAGCTACTTGGGAGGCTGAGGCAAGAGAATCGCTTAAACCCAAGAGTTTGAGGTTGCTGTGAGCTGTGATGCTACAGCACTCTACTGAGGGTGACATAGTGAGATGTCTCAAAAAAAAAAAAAGAGCAGAAATTAATCATTGTGGTAAGAAAAATAAACTGCAATGATATACTACCACATAACCATCAGAATGGCAATAATTAAAGTGTCTGACAGTACTGCGCATTGGTGAGGACGTGAAGCAAAAATAACTCTCATTCAGCGCTGGTGAGAAAGCAAATTGGTACAGCCCCTTTAGAAAAGTAGTTTGACAATGTAATCGGTAGAAAAATATCCCTGAAAAGATGTTCAGACTTAATCCCTGGAACCTGTGAATGCTACCTTATATGGGCAAAAAGGACTCTGCAGAAGTGATTAAAGATTTTTGTTTTTTTGAGACAAGAGTCTTCCACATGTCACCCTTGGTAGAGTGCTGTAGTGTCACAGCTCACAGTAACTTTGAACTCTCGGGTTTAAGCGATTCTCTTGCCTCAGCCTCCCAAGTAACTGGGACTACAGGCGCCTGCCACAACACCAGTTATTTTTTTGTTGCAGTTGTCATTATTGTTTAGCAGGCCTGGTGGGTTCAAACCCGCCAGCCTCAGTGTATGTGGCCAGCGCCATAACCACTGTACTAGGGGCGCTGAGCCTAAATTTTGGGTACAGCTCCAAAATTTTGGATTTGAATTTTGGGATGAGATGATCCTGCATAATTTGGGTGGGCCCTAAATGCAAGCACATGTATTTTTCCAAGAGGGAGGCAGAGAAAGATTTGACATAGAGAAGGCAATATCACCACAGAGACAGAGATTGAGGTGATACTCCTACAAGCCAAGGGCTGCTGACAGCCATCAGAGGCTGGAAGAGGCAAGGAATAGATTCTTCCGTAGAGCCTCAGGACAGAGCATAGCTAAGCTGACACCTTGATTTTGGCCTAATAAAATGGATTTTAGATTTCCACCCTCCAGAACTGTGAGAGAATATATTTCTGTTGCGTTAGCCACATTTGTGGTAATTTGCTATAGCAGTTACAAGAAACAATATTGACAGCTTGGCACCTGTGGCTCAAATGGCTAAGGCACCAGCCACATACACCTGAGCTGGTGGGTTCGAATCCAGCCCAGGCCGCCAAACAACAAGCTGCAACCAAAAAATACTCAGGCATTGTGGCAGGTGCCTATAGTCCCAGCTACTTGGGAGGCAGAGGCAGAAGAATCACTTGACCCCAGAAGTTGGAGGTTGCTATGAGCTGTGATGCCACAGCACTCTACCCAGGGCAATAGCTTGAGGCTCTGTCTCAAAAAAAAAAAAAAAGAAAGAAAGAAAAAAGAACAAAAGAAAGAAGCAATATTGACAGTATCCACCAAACCTGAGCATACTCATACCTAAGCCCAGCAATTCTAGGTATATCCCTATAAAAGTATGAGTATTCATTCACTAAAAATCATGCATAAGAATGTTCACAGCAGCATTATTCATAATAGCCCCAAACTAGAAACAACCTAAATGTCAATTTTCAATTCATAGGCTAGACACCATGGCTCACACCTGTAATCCTAGCTCTATGGGAGGCTGAGACAGGTCACTTGAGCACAGGGGTTTGAAACCAGCCTGAGCAAGAGCAACAGCAAGATCCTATCTCTACTGAAAATAGAAAAACCAGGCAGTGCCTGTGGCTCAGTGGGTAAGGTGCCAGCCCCATATACCACGGGTGGCAGGTTCAAACTCGGCCCTGACCAAACTGAACCAACAACAAAAAAATAGCCGGATGGTGAGCACCTGTAGTCCTAGCTACTTGAGAAGCTGAGGCAAGAGAATCGCCTAAACCCAAGAGCTGGAGGTTGCTGTGAGCTGTGATGCCATGGTGCTCTACTGAAGGCTACAAAGTGAGACTCTGTCTCTTATTAAAAAAAAAAAAAATAGAAAAACCAGCTGGGTGTTGTGGCAGGTACCTGTGGTCCCAGTTACTTGGGAGGCTGATGCAAGAGGATATCTTGAGCCCAAGAGTTTGAAGTTGCTGTGAGCTGTGAGGCCACCACACTCTACCAGGGCAACAGAAAAAAAAAGTCCAATGCATGAACTAATTGTGGTATATTTATAAAATGATATATCTTGCTATACAGCAATAAAAAGTCATCTATAAAACAAAAACAAAAAACAAGTCATGGCTCGGTGCCTGTAGCTCAATCGGCTAAGGCGCCAGCCACCTACACCTAAGGTGGCGGGTTCGAATCCCCAGCCCGGGCCCGCCAAACAACAATGATGGCTGCAACCAAGAAATGGCCGAGCGTTGTGGCCGGCGCCTGTGGTCCCAGCTACTTGGGAGGCAGAGGCAGGAGACTTGCTTGGGCCCAGGAGTTGGAGGTTGCTGTGAGCTGTGATGCCATGGCACGCTACCCAGGGGGATAGCTTGAGGCTCCGTCTCAAAAAAAAAAAAAAACAAGTCATCTATAGATAAGCAGAACATGGAAGACTCTCACAAACACAACATTGAGCAAAAGAAACCAGAAAAAAAAAAAACAGTATTGTTTGTATATGATTATGTTAAACTCAAGAAGAGGCAAAATTACCTACATCGAGTGATGAAAAGCTAGAAAGCAAAAGAAAAGCAAGGAATTACTATAAAAGTCAGGACAGTGTTTCCAGCTAGGGTAGGAGTGGGGCTGTGATTAGGAAGAAGCCCATGATAGAAAGGGAGGGGCTCCTTGGGTCCCTGTAATATATTTCTTGGCATGGATGACCCCGTTGTTTTATTTTATATATATATGTATGTATGTGTGTGTATTTATTTATTTATTTATTTATTTATTTTGGTTAAGAGATAGGGTCTCACTTCATCGCCCTTGGTAGAGTGCCGTAGTGTCACATCTCACAGCAACCTTCAACTCCTGGACTTAGGCGATTCCCTTGCCTCAGCCTCCCGAGTAGCTGGACTACAGGTGCACCGCCACAACGCCCAGCTATTTTGTTGTTGTTGTTGTTGCAGTTTAGCCAGGGCTGGGTTCAAACCCGCACCCTCAGTATATGGGGCCGGTGCCCTAGCCACTGAGCCACAAGTGTCGCCCTTATGTTTACTGTACATTTACGTCTTAGGCACTTTTCTGATTGTTATATTTCACAATAAAATGTATCTTGGTGGTGGTGGTAATTTTTAACAGAATCAACAGGGAGCAACCCTTGACGCCTTCCTGTATCCTTCCACTCACTGTCCTCTGGGCTCCTCCAGCCTCTGCCACTTCCTTCCTCAGTCATGACTCTTGAGCACTCAAGGGTTGTGAGCTACTGTGAGCCAGTTGGGTCATCCACCAGAATAGGAGCTCTCCGGAGCCAGCACCAAGGCTAGAGTCCTCTCAGGACCAAACATACAGGAGGCCTTCCTTACTACTATATATTATAATTATCAGGGTCACCTCTGTTTCATTCCCCAGCAGTTTCTGCTCCCGTTTCTGTTTCCAAAGAAACAGCCCTGGCAGAGGACTGCTGAGGTAATGAGGGGTGGTGGGCTCTACACTTCCACTTATCTTTGACTCTGTCCATCTGTCTCTCCACATCCCCCTCAGGAATGCTCACACGCATTTGCAAGGGCTATTTTCTGTCATTCTGTTGAACTACTCATCCCTCAAGGGCCACCCTAGATTACTCTCCTTTGTGGAACCATGGCTCTCCTTCCTCTGAGCTTCCAGGGGCCTTCCTGTGGCCATGGCCTGTCCACACCCTCCCTAAAGCACGTTCTAAAACTCTCGAACGTGACCCACTCCAGGCCTTGAGGGTCTGTCTTATCTCCACCTCTGGTGATCTACGAGGGTTCTAAGAAGCTCAGGTGAGCCCCACAGCTCTGTGCACTCAGAAGTCTCTGGAGGCACGTCACCTCAGGGTTCCTGTCACTGCCACCGTGCTGACTTGCACTACACTTTGAGGTTGAACCACCCCAGGTACAGGCCCAACCGACGGGTCCCTAACTGAAGTGGGTGGGAAGGACCCAGAGTATGGGGCAGGGCCTGGAATGCACCCAACCAGTATGGGGCAAGGCAGTCACTCTGGACAAGCAGCAGACAAGCCCTAGGGCTGAAGAGGCAGGTCCTGGAATTTAGCCCACTAGGTTAAGCAAGCAGTAGCCTCCAACAAGGGTAACCCCAATTAGAGAACCTCAAAACTTACAAGGTCGTGAAAAGAAACCATTCTCTCTCTCAGGCCAAGGAGAGCCCCCCAGCTCAAGGGAAAGGTACAAGGGAATGGGATCCTCACCTACCAGCATTCACTAGGGCAGAGATGGATCTCAGTACTTCTCTATCTGGCAAATCACTTTCCCTCTCTGAGCCCATTTCCTATAAAAATGGAGATAAAATCCCATACAGGTGGATGACAGATATCAAAAATGAGCCAAATAGAATTTAGCTCTCTTCTAGTGAGGTTAAAGGCAGAAGCTGGGATCAGACAGCAGATAGCTGGACTCGCCTCCTAGGCTTGCCACCCAACCCCTGAATATCAGGACAGGCCAAGGGTCCAGGTTCTGAGGTATGGGCAGACACACCCCTCAGTAAAGGCTGTTCCTTGGGAGTCCCTGCCCACCTTGGGACCATGGGTTCCTTCCCTCTCAGGAAGGAAATCCCTGGGTACTATGTAACAAGCTTGGGTTCCAGAGCCCTTACACCAAGGAGAGGGAAGGAGGTCATGACCTCAGCTGCAACCACATAAGTTTATGTCCTCATAAGAGAAACACAGGTTGAGGTCAATGTCCAGAAGGTGTGACAAATAAGGAAACACCTAGAGAGGAACTCCAGGCAGGAGGATGCCTGTCTCTTCAATTTCTAATCCTTGGGAGTTGCTGGCCTAACTCACTCAAATAGTTGAAAATCCTGTAACACCCATCAACCCCACCAAGACATACAGGAGCAAAGCATGTGAACGGGGTTGGAAGAGTTTGTAACTCCAAGGCAGTACTGTACTTCCCACTTTGACAGATGAGGAAACTGACGCCCAGAGAGTAGGACAAGCATCTGTTAGCAAGTGGCAGATAACCCACTATCCTGCCCACCCACCCTTCAGCCCCTGAAACTGGGACAGAAACACTCCTTCCCTAGCACCAGATACTTGGGAGACACTTATCAAAGGGGAGGACCATATATGAGCCCAGAAGTTTGAGGGTAACCTGGGCAACATAGTAAGACTGCAGCTCTAAGAAAAGAAAATTTTTTTAAATTTAAAGAGTTCTAGAAAGCCCGATGCCCACCTACGCCCCCTTCCAGGGCAGTTTTATTGGTGTCATTTCAGAAAGGCCTTTCCCATCAGCCCCCAAGCCTTTCTCTTCCCTTTTCAAGAAGGCAGTTGTTTCCTGGTCCTGGCCTCATGGACAACAGTACACCTTAGTCTGATGTCGCCACAACATCCACATGTGAGGGTATGAATACAAGTCTGTGTCTAGCTCTGGGAAGCAGGGGAAGGTGGAGGGGGGGTGATGAAAGCTGGGCAGAGCCCTGGCTAGAGATGTGCAAACAAGGTGAGCAGGCCCCACGTGCACCCTGGCTCCAGTGCCCACTAACGTGGCTGAAGTCCAGGTTGGGGGTGGTCAAATTAGAGATCCTGAGAGATAAGCCATTAGGCCAAAGTGTGTGGAACAGGCCAGGGTAGGGGCCGTGGGAAGACTTCAGTGGGGGCAGTGTGTATGAGCGTGTGTTTGCACGCATGTGTGTGCACCCGTGCATGTGCAGACAGCCCAGGATCAGAGACAGAATGCGCAGGGGGCTGTTGGTATGTGGCTTTGCCTCCTTCCCTTTGGGGACCCAGGTGCTCCTGGCCTCCTGAGGCCGACGAAACACAGGGGTGGGGAGAATTTGGGAAGGAAACTCAGCTGGAAGTGGTTTAGGCCTCACAGCCCACATCCTGTGGAAGGGGCTGTCAAGGGGCGGGCTGTCAAAGGGCGTGCCGTCCTGGTCCTGTCACAGTCCTCAGAGCTGCTGAAGTTAACAGTCCTGTAGGGGCAGAGATGGTTGTCCTCCAAGGGAGAAGTGGCACGAAGACTCAGAGGTGGCATCAGTCCTGCTAGATCCAGGATCAGGAAGCCTCTGTTGGGCGTCGCCCCCCCTCCTCCTCCATCAGCAACAGGCGGCGCCGGCCAGCCTCATAGTCGGCCTCGTCCACGCTGACCAGCAGGCGGACAGCCTCCCGGCCCACGGCCTCACGCAGGGCCTCAGTCAGGAACACGCCCCTCAGGGCCTGCAGCAGGGCACCACTCAGGTAGTCACCCCAGAAGGCGTCCAGATAGGAGAGCTCTGAGAACTTGATGTCACACACCACGGAGCCCAGGTCCCTTGAGCGCAGCACTGCAGTGGCTTGTCCAAACACATCCAGCTGCCGTGCCAGTGCCTGGGGCCGCCGGGATGCCACGCCCTGTTCCAAAGCTGGCCCATGCTCACAGTACTCTGCTCGAACCCGGAGCCGGATGTCTGGAAGGGTGGGGGAAAAGAGGGCCTTGTCAGGGAAAGGTCAAAAAAGGACATCACCTGTGCTCTCCCTCCAACCTCTCTTCCCCCTCCGCCCCCTGCAGGCTCCTCCCTTGGTCCCTTTCTGGTGACCACACCAAAGCTCAGCGACCCCCTGCCTCCACTGCCCATGTGGTCTGGCCTCAGTTACCTTTAGGACCTCACATGCTCCTCTCTGGCCTCACCACTGCCTCGCTGCTACCCCAGCCAGCAGGCAGCTCCACTTCAGCCCTGCCTCTCCTCCAGCTGGGTGTTCTTTCCCCAGATCTCCATTGGTCTTACTCCCTCACTTTCTGCAGGTCTTTTTTTTTTTTTTTGAGACAGAGTCTATGCCACCCTTGGTAGAGTGCTGTGGCGTCACAACTCACAGCAACCTCAGACTCTTGGGCTCGAGCGATTCTCCTGCCTCAGCCTCCCAAGTAGCTGGGACTATAGGTACCCACCACAACACCTGACTTTTTTGCAGTTTTTGGCCGGGGCCAGGTTTGAACTCACCACCTTCAGTATATGGGGCCAGTGCCCTACTCCTTTGAGCCATAGGTGCCGCCCACGCTTGGCTTTTTTTTTTTTTTTGAGACAGAGCCTCAAGCTGTCACCCTGGGCAGAGTGCCATAGCATCACAGCTCACAGCAACCTCCAACTCCTGGGCTCAAGCGATTCTCCTGCCTCTGCCTCCCAAGTAGCTGGGACTACGGGCGCCCGCCACAATGCCTGGCTATTTTTTGGTTGCAGACGTCATTGTTGTTTGGCGGGCCTGAGCTGGATTCAAACCCACCAGCTCGGGTGTATGTGGCTGGCGTCTTAGCTGCTTGAGCCACAGGCGCCGAGCCTCGGCTTTTTTGTTGTTGTAGTAGTCATCATTGTGCTTTTGCAGGCGCAGGCCAGGTTCAGACTGCCAGCCTCTGTGTATGTGGCCAGTGCCCTACCTGCTGAGCTGCAGTGCCGCCCTTTTGGCAGGTCTTTTGTTCAAATACCACCTTACCAAGGAGGCCTACCTGCAACCAACCTATTTACAACAGCACCCACCCACCACCCACCCCTCCCACTGCAGGTCCCTACACCCTATCATTGTTGCCTAAAGCACACAGCACCTTCTAACCTACTCTGCGGGTTACTGCCTATCACTGTCTGCCTTCCCTTCCCACAATGGGAGCTCCCTGAAGAGATTTTTGTCTGTTTACCTGTGGAACTGCAGCACACACTAGGTGCTCGATATGTATTTGTGAAGAAACCAACAAATGAACTAATGGACTTGCTTTTAGGCAGCCAGATTCACACTCTGCCCCCCAACAATGAGACTCATGTGGGGCAAACCACATCCCCATCCCTCTCAAGCAGGCACCAGGGAGGAACAAGGGCCTGATCAGCCCCAGGATATTCCAGGCTGGATCTGTGCTGGCTCAGGAATCAAGTATTATCTTTCCACAGAGGCTGCTAAGATGACGGGCTATAAGCCCAGAGCTTCCAGGGGCCACTATACCACCAAGAGAGGAGAAAAGGACACCTTTACAGGGTCAGGGACTGAAAAGGATACCTGAGTCCATCATAGGAGCCCAGGATCACGCTGCCCCAGGAATTTCAGGTATATACAACAAGTATGGGTTGAGTTTCTCTCACTACAACTCTACTCAAATCTGCCCAAATGAGGTAGCTATACATAAGGACAGGGATTTCTGAGGCTATCCCTACAAACACGAACTGAGGCATATAACTACCCTGGGATTTCTAAATTCCCCTATGTGAAACAGAGCTAATAACAGTACCACCTCTATCCATATCCAACAAGGCTGTCCCGAGTATGAGCTACTAGCTGGAAATGATAGCAGGCAACACGTACAGAGTGCTGGCTATCTGCCAGGCACTACTGATTCAGTAACTGAATCATATGAACTCATTTAATCCACAAACAACTCTCTGAGGTAGACCCTATTATCATTCCCAATTTACAGATGAGGAAATGGAGACCAAAAGAAGTGAAGCGACTTGCCCAAGATCACAAAGCCAGGCAGTGGCAGTGCTTGGCAGACATCATTTAATCTCCCATGCCCCAGAGAGCATACTTTGATTCTAACCCAGGTGGCTTCAAGGCACTCATTGACCAGGGACAAATCTTGACCTCTCTGAGCACAGGTTCTTGCCTAAAGCAGGGAACAATCCCTGCCATAAAGATGATTAAAAAGAGAGTAACTAACAGAAAGGAATAGGACAGTAATATGCATGGTGCCCAATGGGTGCTCTCAGAATGGCAGTGCCAACCACTCTGATTTAAGAAATGCTTGACCCTTGGAGATTCAGCAGAATCAGCCCCATTGGGCAAGGACTACCTTTAGCCCATTGGACAGATGAAGACAACTGAGGCTCTGGGAAATCTCATGTTATGGGCTCCCTTCACTTTTCACAGGCCATGTCAGCCTCAAAGCAGGTTGCTAGCTCCCCCAGATGACTTCTCAGCCCCAACCACTTCCTCTTCCCAACCCCAAGCCCTTCCCCTTTCTGGCTCTTGGGGAACCCCATCCTCTCTACTCAAGGTCCAGCCTCAACCCCCAGCCCCTCCCACACCATTCAGGCCCAGCTCCCTCCATTCTGAGCACCAGATAAGCCCTCTGGGTCCACATCATTGATTCCTATGCCCTCAGTATGGTGGTGCCCTCAATCAACATGAGAGGGGCAACATCTGTCCAAAGCTATTCAGGGCTGGTCAACAGCAGAGCTAGGTGGCAGAGTCCCACAGACCTTGAAGTGAGTCCCAGCTCTGCTACTCTCTAGCTTTGGGGCCTTGGGCATGTGACTTCACCTCTCTGAGCCTCAGTTTCCCCATCTGAAAAACAGACAAACAAGAGGTCCCAGCTGCACGAAAAAGTCATGAGGATTAACAGGCAACTTGTAAAATGCTTGACTCAGGGTCTACAAAACAGACAGCATCCAAAAACAGGAACTGTGATTTCAACACCCACCTCTCCACCCTAATGGCTCCTATCCAGGCTTTTATCTCTCCAGTGAGTCCCTGAGCTAACCTTCTCTTTCGTCAACTCTTCAGTCCCTGCTACATTCTCCTATACCCTTCCCTGCAATCACAACAAAGTGCTCCCAACACAAGCCTTACTCACAAAATTACTTTTCTACCTCCTCCACCCAGAACATGCCCAAGGTTCAACATCCTGCCCAGTTGAATCTTCTCTCAGCTTACCCTTCTCTTCAGTTTGGATAGTTCACTTGATCTATGGTATAAATTATCTATTTACCCAGAGCCCCCATCACATCAGGGGTGGACAGGGGAGGATAGGGCCAGGGTAGATTCAAGTGTGTCCTTATTCTTTTTTTTTTTTTTTTTGAGACGGAGCCTCAAGCTATCCCCCTGGATAGAGTGCCATGGCATCACAGCTCATAGCAACCTCCAACTCCTGGGCTCAAGCAAGTCTCCTGCCTCCGCCTCCCAAGTAGCTGGGACCACAGGC
>CAUYQV010015218.1:0-24214 GCA_963574575.1 Galagoides demidoff | reverse complement strand
CCCAAGTAGCTGGGA
Organism: Galagoides demidoff; assembly: GCA_963574575.1. Taxonomy (NCBI): domain Eukaryota; kingdom Metazoa; phylum Chordata; class Mammalia; order Primates; family Galagidae; genus Galagoides; species Galagoides demidoff. The sequence continues at coordinate 24,199 of CAUYQV010015218.1, read as the reverse complement.
CCACAGGCGCCCACCACAACGCCCGGCCATTTTTTGGTTGCAGCCATCATTGTTGTTTGGCGGGCCCGGGCTGGGGATTTGAACCTGCCACCTTAGGTGTACGTGGCTGGCGCCTTAGCTGATTGAACCACAGGCACCGAGCCCTCTCTTTCTTAATGTATCTTACAATAACCAAGTTCTACTTTTTCAAATTCCTAAGTATCTGATTTATATTATTAGGACATTATAAAATGTGTCTTATTTATACAGTTAATGCTCGCTGTAGTATTTTCTATATCAATACAATCTTTGTAAACACATTTTTCTTGTTTATAATTGAATATTTTCTGTTAATCTACATTTACTAATAATAACTTGCTTTATCTTAATGTTAAAAGTACGTGCTTTTATTTGGAATTTATACTACCCTAACATTAATATTAAGTTATTTTTATTATGGGTAAAATGTAAAGTGTTGACATTATGATGGAGTCTTGCTAAAGACCCAAAGCACTTCTAAACTTTATTAATGTCAAAAGAAAAATTGTAAATGGAACGTAAAATAGAATATTGCTCATGATTTGGGGGTTGAAATTCAAGAGAGGGTTTGGTGACATGTGCATTAGATTAAAACTGAGGAGGCGGCAACTTCGTCACAGATCCATTGCCCATGTGCCAGTTACCAGCCTGAGACATTTATGCCTTTCAGCTTTTTATTAGTCACTTTATACTCTCATTTCTCTCTTGTCAGTATGTTTTGAAATAAGCCTTATATTAGGTTTGCAATTAGTTGACTATAACATTATCAAGAAATCTGGCAGCAGTTTATGTAGCTGCTACTTGCCAACATAATCACATTTTCCTCTCTAGTGTAGTATTTCTTTAAATGAGATAAATAATTTTTCTCACTTACAATGTATATTTTGTTTTTTTTAGGTTTTTTTACATAATTTTCCTTGAAAAAGAACATAAATATGGACAATTTTACAAATACAGCAAAGTAAAGAACATCGTCACAGTCTAGAACTTTCCCCCAACCCTGACATAAGCTTTCAAGTTATTTATTACAAGGATTAACACATTCTTACCTGAAACCCTACATTAATTTACTGGAATTATAAATATGCATTACTTTTGCCTCTGGCTTCTCATAAAAATATGTTTGTGAGTTTTATACAAATTTATGCACACTGTTGTACTTCATTTTCACTTTAACAGAATATAAATATACCACAATTCTTGTATCCATTCTATTGTACAGAGTGTTCAAATAATTCCAGAAAATGTCCTTCGTTCATTGATGTTTGATATGGGTGTAAATATTGAGATATAGTGTATGAATATGTTTAATAGACTCTACAAAAAAGTATTCTAAAATGCTTTTTTTGAGTTGAAACTCCTAGGACATTTTCTTTTCTTTTGGTAAAACATATGTAACAAAAAAAATTGTGATTTTTAACTACTTTAAGTACACAATTCAATGGCATTAGTTATATTCACAACATTATGCAACCCTTACTACTATCATTTTCCCTCAATTTTGATTGTCTAAACAGAAGCTCTGTATCTATTACGTGTCATCTTCCCATTTCTGCCTTTCCCCCAGCCCCTGGTGGTCTCTTCTATGTTACTCAATGAATCCACCTAGTCCAGGCATTGCTCATAATGGTATCATGTAATGCTTTCCCTTTGCTGTTGTGCCTGCACCACTTAGCAGAATATTTCAAGATCATCCTTGGTTTCTACAGCTGCAGAATATTCCCTGGCGTGCATATTCCACATTTTGTTTATACATTCTTCTGTGAATGAACACTGAGTTGTTTCAACCTTTTGGCCCTTAAGAATAATGCTGCAGTGACGCCGTTGTATAATTATCTATTCGAGTCCTTGCTTTTAGTTATTCTGGATACATATCAAAAAGTGTGATTACTAAGTTATGTAAATGGCAATTCTGTATAGTATTTAGCTTTTTGAGAAACCACAAAACTGCTTTTCATAGAAACTGTTAAATTTTACATTTTGGTCAGAGATTTATGTGTTCTAATTCTAACACATTCTATACAGCACTTTTTATTTTCCATTTTTAAACCAGCTAATTAATTTCTTGTTATTATAGCCATACCAGTAAGTGAAAAGTTGTATCTTACTATGGTTTTTATTTGCATTTCCCTAATGACTAATGTTGAGCCTCTTTTCATGTGCTTATTGGCCATTTGTATATGTGCTTAGGAGAAATGCCAATTAAAGTCGATTTTTCATTTTTAATTGAGTCATTGTTTTTCCCCTGAATTATAGTTCTTTATACAGTCTGGATATCAAACCTTTATCAGATCTCTGATGTAAAACTACTTTTCCCATCTTATAGGTAGTCTTTTCACTTTCTTGATACTAAGTGTTGCGGTATAATTTTAATTTGAAGTACAAAATATCAATTTTTTTTTCATTTCTCATATTTTTGTGTCATACTTAAGATTTCCTTTATATTCATGATCTCACAGATTTATCTGAAGGTTTTCTTTTAAGAATTTTATAGTTTTAGCTTTAAACGTATTTAGGTCCCTAACCCATTTTGTGTTAACTTTTGTCTATGTTTTAACTCTGTTCTTTTGTGTGTGGAAATTCAGTGGTTGCAGTACCATTTATTGAGGCCAGTAGTAATTCTGAGTGTTTTAATTACTCCATATCCTCATTAACACTTGGTGTTCTGTGTTCTTTTTAATTTTTTTTTTGTGATATCAGCATCTCAGTTCTATTTCTTTCCTAAATATTTTAAATAATTCACTGGGAACAATACACGTGCCTCCAATTTGCATTGTATTTAGGGTTTTAATGACTTTATTATTTTGCATAGATTTGGGACTATTTAGGTTTTCTATTTCTTCTGGGGTTAATTTTGATAAGTTTTTCTTTTCAAAAATATATGTATGTGTCATGTAAAGGCTCAAATTTCTTAGCCTAAAATTATTCATAACATTCTTAATATATTGTTAATATTTATAAGAGCTGTGGTGATGATCTATTTTTTATTAGTGAAGAACGTATTTCTTCATTTTGCTTGATTTTATTTTTTAAGAAAATTCAATCATAAAAAATAAAAATAAAATAGTAAATCCCTGGATAGCCATAACTGCATTATGATAATTATCCATTCATAACCAATCCTGTCTTATCTATACTCCCACCCCTTTTCATACTACATCTCAAAATCATGTTGAATTAAATTCATGTGTCATGTGATTTCATGTTAAATATGTCCCTGTTATTTCTAATTTTTAAAAACTCTGTTATTAAATCCAACCACAGTGTTATTTTACTTCTAAACAAAAAATAATAGTAATTTCTTAATGTCATTAAGTAATCCACGCAGTCATTTTTCATTTCTTTCATTGTATTTTACTTTCATTACAGTTTCTTGGTTCAAATCAGGTCCCAAATAAAGTCTGTGCATTAAAGTTGGTTGATATGAATCCCAGTCCCACAGGCCTTTTAATCTGTGTCCCTGGTCCTCAGACTTTAATAGGCATCACCACTGAGGTAATGGTTTATCTCTCTCTCTCTTTCTCCCCCCGCCATCTTTTTATGTCTCCTTTTCTGTACTCCTATTTATATTTATATATCTTTATTAAATAAGCGGAAGCTTTCTTCTAGTTCTAACATGTTACAAACCTGGGGCTCTCACAAACAGCAAGACCATAAGGTATTTTAAACAGGCTATTTCAGGTGAGGGGCCACCATCAGGAAAACTTCAGTCTGAGTCACTGTGTTCCACTCACTCACAATAGTAATAGTTACATGCGTTTCTATACTGAGCTCTCCGGTGTCTCCAGTCCACTCCTGCCTCCATCACTATAATATACTTTATTGGTATGTAACTCATATTGTTGTCCTATTGCCTAGTTTTTTTCTTGCTGTACATCACATCTTTTAGAATGTAAGCTCTTAAAGAGCAACATCTGAGTTGCGGTGTATGGACAGGAAGAGCTTTATGTGGGGGATAGGTAAGTAAGTCGTCTCAGACAAAATTCACTTTGCAGGCGTTTTTCTATGTTTGCTTGTTTTCATTTATATCTTATTGGCTCAACTACTAGTTGTTTTTTATGTGATCTCACATCTTTTTTAAATTTAAACTTTAACCTCCAGTCCTATCAATTTTTTATCATTTTATTAATACTTCTTAAAAGGTTCACAAAATTGTTTATTTTTCCTCATTTTTATTGTTATTCTCGGATACAAAACAACTGTACTCTGTTTATAATTTTTCAATTCAATTTCCAAGAGGTTTATCAATTTTATTTTTAATTTTTTAAAAAATCATTGTTTGCTTTTATTAATCTTTTTTTCTGTCACTGTGGTAGTCCCTAGGATTCTGGTCATACCCCAGGAATCATCTTCAGTATTTTTGCCCTTTGCAGCTCTCTCCCTTGGAATCCAAGCTTGGCTCATAAAGACTTCCTTAAGAGTAGAATACAGCAAAAATACCACTGTGCCAATCCTAGTCTAATCTTTAATAAAGTATAAAGTTTCTATTTATGAGCACTTAGGAATCAGAAAGTCTCATGTCAGAATTCTACATGAGAGTGCATGAAGAGGACAAGTGAAAAGGCTACGTGGAGAGAGAGAGCCTTAAGATTATGTGGGCGGAAGAATCCTCCCTACTGAGCTGCCAGACCGAGGAAGCCGCCATAGACCTTCCAGACCAAGTGGGCATCAAGGTGAGCATGGATAAAACCCACTGCCTGTGTGAATACTCGACCCCCAGAATCATGAGAAATAATTAAGTGGTTGCTGTTGTAAGCCATTATATGTCAAAGATAATTTGTTCTATGATAGAAGATTAACAAAAGGCAGAGATTGGTAGGAGAGAGATGCTTCAGCAGCAAAAATTCAAAACGTGAATTTTTAGGCTTTAGAATTAAGTGGCAGTGAGGGGTCTAAAGAATGTGCGGAGACTATTAGTAGGTCCTAGAAAAAGAAAAGAATGCTAATGTTTTACTAGCAGAAAGATTCATGAAAATGCTGCCTATACTTCTGTGGAAGGTACAAAATGTGACTATTAAACCAGTGAATCTGGTGAAGGTGATTTTCAGGCAGAGTGTTGCAAGTACCAAATGGTTTCTTTAATTAGTCCACATTAAAGAACACGAGAAGTGACATGAGGTGTAAAAGGAATCATCCACTTTCTTCTGTATTGCCTCAGTCCATTCTAATGTAAAGACAATATTTTATGAGTTGTTGGTTTGTTTGTTTGAATGAAATGAAAGTAAGCAGTAGGGAACCACCAGGGAGAAATTATTCTCCAGAATTAATGGACAGAGTGTTTCAGGGGTTATGAATTTACTAGCATCGTATCTTAATAACGAGAGGAACCTTGGAGACTTTTAGCTTTTGGAAACGGGTTTATACATATTTGATACATTAGAAACTAGTCCAAAGCAGGAAAATAAATCGCTCAGTGTTACAGCATTGAGGTTTTCTTCCCTCCCTAAGCGAGACAGGCTAGCAACAGAGACATCTGAAGCCTTAACCGTCAACTGAATCCAGGCTCCTCAGATTATCACGGGGAGAAATAATCTAATGGTCTGAAATGAAAAGAGGAAAATAGCTCTCAGCAAGTGGCATCACCTTACCTGGCATTTTTCTCTCCCCTTTTTGTTACAGACATGTTAATAGCAAACCCGAGGAGTTTCTTTTGTGAATCAGGTTAGGGCTATGATTGCTCAAGAAGCTCATTAGCAATTTATGAAGAACTGCACAACTCATTTGCTCTAAATGGGAAATCACTTCAGCCTGTCACCAGAGGAAGAACTGCTGAAAAGGGAATTGACCACATACAGATTCATTCTTTCTTTAAAAAGAGGAAATAAAAAGTCATCTGAAGGGAAAATATCTCACAGTAATGAGGTATGTGTAACACTCAGCCGGAGTCAAGCCCCGGTTAATACGGTTTTCTGAATTGGGCTACTTTTAAATTTGTCTACTGTGGGGACCACTCAGGGAGACTCCAGAAACCCAGCTTATCTGTCTATTGAAGAGGAGCAGGGAATCTTTGACTCAGAATTTCATTAAAACAACAAAGTGATGTTTGGGGAATAACTAAATCCACATTCTGGAATTAAAGCTATTATAGAATTTAATGAACACATATTCTACACATAGGTCAAATGATTAAGGTAAGCAAAACGAGTTTTGATTGCTATTCCTGGGATCCCCACGATAAAAATAAACAGAAATTGCTACCTAGAGTGTGTGTAGGGACAGAGCTGTGGTTGGAGAGATGATTTTCCTTGTTCTATGTGTGGTTTATCTCACACATTACCTAGATTTTAACCCAGAGACCTACAATCTTTTATTTTTCGCTCTAACGTATGGCCAGGGCTCAGCATTCAACCATTCTACTTACTCACTAAACCCAGGAGAGGTGGCGGTCACTGAAGCTTTCTGATTATTTTAAGCATGACATATCTGCAGTATCTCTGCCACAATCGTAGTCTGATCTTTGATTTCTTTGGTCCTTTGATTGTTTTTGTTTTCAAAGAATTTAAGTTTTTTAAGAGAAGTTTAAGCTTCACAGCCACCTTGAGAGGCTGGAACAGAGAATTCCCGCGTGTCCCTTGGCCTTACACGTGCAGAGATTCCTGCATTATCAATATCCCGACCAGAATGGGACATTTGTCACAGCTGATAAATCTACATGGACACATCATAATCTCTAAGCTCTGTAGTTTACAGTAGAGTTCACTGCCAGTGTTGCATACTCTATGGGTTAGGAAAAATATATGATACATGTCCACCGTTATAACAGTGCTATACAGAACCGTTTTACTGCCCTGAGAGTCCTCTGTCCTCTATTTGACCTCCCACGCCCAGCTCCTGGCACCCGCTGTTATTTTTGCTATCTTCATCATTTTGCCTTTCCCAGAATGTTGTATAGCTAGAATCCCATGCATTATCTTCTGCTGCTTAGTGATATGTATTTAAGATTTTGTTATGTCATTTCATGGCTTAAAAACTCATTTCTGTTTCGTGCTGGACAATATTCCATTTTTTGGATATATCACAGTTTATCCCTTCATCTACTGCAGAACATCTCGGTTGCTTCCAAGTTTGGGCAATTATTAACAAAGAAACTTTAAACATTCATGGGAAGGTTTGTGCATGGACATAAATTGGTCATGTCATGGTCCAATCATGGTCAACTCCTTTGGGTAAATACCAAAGAGTACGATTACTGGTTTATGTTGTAAAAGTATGTTTAGATTTTTACGAAACTACTAACCTACCTTCCAAAGTGGCTGTACCATTTTTGCAGGAATAAATGAGAGCTGCTCTCCAGTATTTACTGTTGTCAGTGTTGTGGATTTTGGCTATGCCAAGAGGTGTATGCTGCTGCCTTATTTCTTACTATATGAGTACGTATGTACTCAGAGGAGAAATGTGCTAGTTGGTAAATATATATAATATGCAGTATGGTATAAATCACATTCATTTTTATAGAGCAACAGTTGTATAATTTTAAAACATTAAGATAGATTTATATTACAATGATCATGAATATTTTATAGAATACAATGAAAAGATGAATAATTTTTTAGATATAATTACAGACTTAAAATATTCCATTTTAAATAAGTCATTAACTCTTTCATCCACTGGGAAATTTTATTGAAATATATGCGAGTGATAGCAATGATAACAACAAAAACATCAGCACTTAAAAACAGGTTAAATTTTTAGAAAGTTGTTAACCTTTATAACTTTAAATCTCACCTTGTTTATTGCTATATCTGTGGGTGATGGGCAGATAGATCCAGCATTTTATAGTTTGTGCTTTTGATTATACACTTGGATAATTCACTTAGTTGAATGTTTCTAAATGAAATCTATCCATCCATTTGTTTATATCTAAAAGGCCCCGTAATTGGACAAGGCTATTCCTTGGATCCCATGTCTAAGATATCTGTTCCAGGCTGACCACGAATCTAATTTTTAAGTAATTGCCATAAATGAAGCCATCACACATCTACATGGGAGCTGTCAGGACCAAGTCACCAGGAAAAAAAAAAATAATATGAGAACAAAGACAGCAATTTGGAATCCCAGAATCCCCAGAAAAAAGTTTCCATTCCAGGACTTAAGAAAGTCTTTAAAAAAATAAGGTGACAAATTATGTTCTGTACGTGGTTCTTTCAACTCTAATTTTAAGCCAGTAAACATACAGGTGACCATGACATGTCCATAACATTTTCAAAAACTTCCAAAGACGAAGGTTAAAATTGCCATTGTATCAATCCACCTTTTTGTAAAAAATAGCTTCCCAAGAACTTGACTGAGGGAACAAAGTCAAGATTAAAAGATCTTGATTCAGACAGTAGCTCCCGAATCCTCTAATTGGAGGATGCCTAGAACTTGTCTTTAGGATAAGTTTTCTTTTCAGTGAAATGAGAATTATATAACATCATTTCATAACGCTTTTGCAAAGATTAATGTATGTGTTTAAATATACAAAGTCTGTATTTCAGTATTCAGTCTTTATAGTTTTCACTTTCACCCCAGAATACTCTGCCAAGTGTTTCATTCCATTCTATCTTAAGATTTTGTCATTCTCTTAAGAATTTTGACATTTCCCTTGATGGAGGGAAATGTCCACCTTGACTCAATTTGTGCACAAAGCGAAATATATAAACAAAACAGGTGTGCTTCGTGTTTGTCATGGATAAGTTGCCACCAGACAAACTGCATATGCTAAATATTAGTCTAGAAAGACAGATTAATCTGGATTTCTTCAGATGTAATTATGTACCTTTACTCAGTTTAAATTTTGCCAATTTAAGGCAAAAAATAGAAGTAGCCCCAAATAGCTGAGAGGTCAAGAAATTGAACTAAATTTGAGCAAGTCTGGCTGAAGAGGTTCAAAAAGTATCATCAAGGTCACGTCTCTATATCTCTCTGCTCCTCTTGGACTCAATAATAAACATAGCCTTTCTGTAGTCAGCACATTTGCACAATCTCCATTGCTCTGCTGTCCTGCTTGGGAAGGTCAGTTGCCCGTCCTCTAAAGTTGGAGTTAATAATTAGGAGAGCTAGCCCCATCCAGACTAAGCAAGAATACTGTAGAATGATAAACAGGGAGATTCCCAGCGCAGGTGACTCTGGGAAAGCAGTTTTTTAAAATATTTGGTAAAGGAGATAAGCCTGATTAATCTCTTCCCTTCATTGGTACCTAAAGTGTGCTCGAGCCTGGAGACAAAAATGAGGCAAGACGGCCAATGATCATGGACAGTCATCTCAAAACAAAGTGCCTTTTTTGCAAAAATTATTTATGTTTAATTTGCTTAGGCTTACCAGAGTTGTTTATCATGAATATCATTGCTCGTATTTTTCTGTTTCATGTCATCTTAATTTACCACCTTCATGCTTGTAAATGCTATTTTCTTCCTCTATTCATATGTTGCTAAATTTGTGTTCATATTATGTCCATACTATTTTTTAAAGTATCATTCAAATAATGTGGTTGTATGTGAGGTGTAATGTGGTTGTGTTGCTGTAAATCAGGATTACCGGGAAGCTGTCTTCTGTGTCATACCAGGTAAGTTCAAGTGTGGTCTTCCCTGGCCCAGCAGAGATACTTCTAGTCATTACAAATGCCCAAAAGAGTGCTTGGCAAATTTTTGGTGATCAATACATACAACATATGTTGAATCAAAACCCCCTGACATTTCCATATTAAAAACTATAAACCTTGATAGTCATCTTCTTCAATACCAGAGAGAAAGTTTAGTGGGCGTAAACTGTTCACTAGTTTCTGTCTAAAATGAAAACTGTGATTTAAGAACAAAATAGTAATCTCTTCTTGCAACATTTTCATTTTGCTGTGCAAATATTTGATTTTGAACCATAAAAATCATCTATAGCTGAAAGAGCTATAAAGGATGAAATAAAGGGGAGAGGGTAGGAGAATAGGATTATTTTCTTACAACTCACCAAACTCACTGCGGCCTTCGCACAATTCCGGATCTGCTTTGAATTATTTTAAATTGCAAGTATTGTATAATCAGTATACCTGTTTTCTTTTTTTCTTTTAAATAAATCTTCACATTTGTTTTTTGGAAAATTTGGGCTAATTTTCAAATAAAATAATGAAATGCTACTAAAAAGAAAATAATTACAAAAATCCTTCTACCGAGAAATAGGATAAAATAGAAACATTATCTTTCTTTGGTGAATGATGTTCTAAATATTCCCTAATAGATGCAGACATATGGATGGGCATATAAATAAAGAGAATAATAGATCAACTGATGATACAAATAGATTTACACAAATAGGATTCTATAGTAGACGCATTATATTTTACTTTTAAAATATTTAACTTAGTGGAATAAAATGAACTCAAAGTAAAATTGTAGGATAAGGAAATGACTTAAATATTTTGTCAAGAGAGATTATAGTTCTAAAAGAGATTTCTAAATTAAAAACAGCAAATCAATAGCAGCAACAAAAGTAGATAAGGATAAAATTAAGGCTGGAGACTAGGATCCTTTTTTTTCTATGATTCAACTTTAAACAGTGACTCTTCATATCCACATTTAATAGAAATGATATTTTTACTTATCTTTGCCATATGGATTCATATTTTGGGTTATATTATTAAGCATACGCTGCCAATGTTTTTAAAAAGTCATTCCCATTATAACTATAATTTAAATAGATTTTGTTTCATTTTAATTTTATTTCCATATTTAAATGAAGTTAATTTCTCACCATTCACTTCAGTCAATCTTTACATTCCTGGGTCTCTTCTTTTAATTTCTGTCTGGCTGGACTTGTTTCAGCCATTCAATAGGAGTCGCAGTAACGCTCATGGGTATTTTTTTTTTCATTACACTTGCAAGAACCCAGAACTGGCTTCAGATTCCAGGGTCACACTTCCTCCTGGCAGAACCATGCAGTCATTGCCTCATTCTCAAATTGCCTTCTGGCACCCAGCATTGTTGTGGAGAGTCTTACCCAAAGTCTCACTTTGATCGATTTTGGCTGTTTCTTCCAAGAATATACTAGACTTCTACTTCTCATTACTGAATATTTTACTTTAGCATCAGTATTTCTTAATTTTCAAAAGCTCTAGTGTATTTTATTTTTTGTACTTTTTACTTGTTATGGCTCTCCCTACCATTGAGTGGATGTTTCCTCTCGGAAATAACTGCATACCATTTCTTTTTAAGTCTTCTTCTGCTCCTTTACATCTTTTATTATGGATTTACTTTTAATTATTACGTGTTTGCTTTGGACTCTGCCTTTGGTACAGGGTGAGCATAAAGTTCATATGCACCTTAAACAGTTTAACATAGTAAATTGCACCCAGACTTTATGTCCACACTGTATCTGAGGTTACGGCCTTCTTGGGGATCTATTCACTTTTAAGAGAACAGAACTACAAGGCTTATTGGAGGTGGTATGAATGTGAGGTCACATGTCAGCTGCTGCATATCTCAATACTTGTGACCACCATCATGTTTGTCTAAACAGAAAAAGTTTTGAGAGTGGGTTCTAATTAATGACAGTACACAGAGATATTACCCTTCTGCTTTGCTTAATATTGTGTTTTGTGAATTGTCCCCAAAATCTAGCTCTTCCCTCGGTAAATTTCTCAAGACAGTAAATAATTTAGTCTTATGCCTTCTTCTAAAAAAATAAAATAAAATAAAAATTGCACAATTCAAATTAAAAAAACTGTACAATTCCTTGGGCTGTGGAAGAGACACAGAAGGTCATCTGTGCTTTTGTGTGGATTTTACACCAGCCACGGTGGTTCTGGAAACTCCTTCCTAAACTTCACTGGCTCTGCAGAGCTGAAGACTTGTTTCTTGCTAGTATCTGCAGGCATTTGAGGGTTTTCATTCATAAATCGGAGACTGAGGTATTTCCTTCTTGTTCTATGTGTGTGTTTTTGAAGGGAGAAAGAAGTCCAAAGTTCTTTGCCAACTTAAAGTCAGAAATCTCTATTTTTTTTCTGTTTTCTTTAGAAACATCACATTAAATAGACATTGCTTTCTCGATTTCTTTCTCTCCATTTTGTGATTTGTAGTAGGCAGTATTCTACGGTGACCTCTGGGATTTTCACTCTCTGGTGCATTTTCTTTGTATTTTTTCAATTTTCTTATAATTTCTTCTTTTAAATCTCATCTCTCTTTGTTCCTTCTGATTTAAATCGGATTAATAATATCTTTCACTTCCTTACAACCCTGAGGGAGTGATTGTATGAACCTTCCCTGTGTTTCCCGAGGGCGTGTGTGGTCCCCAGAAGCCTGTTCATCGCTCTTCTTTGCTCACCTCCGGCACTGCCGGTCACCCCTCCTCAATATCTTCTCCCTCAGTATTTTAGAATGGATCTGCTGACAGTTTCTTTCAGATGTTTGCCTTTCAACAGAATCAACTAATCACCAAAAATAATGTGAGTTGGGAAGGTCCACAGCTTTTTTCTTAATATATATAAGTGTAGGGGTCCCAGTGCATGCTGTTGCATGAGTATTAGTGAATTGTAGGCTTTCCATGTTACCATCATCTGAATAGTGCAGACTGCAGCCATTTGGTAATTGCTCATCCCTCACTCAACGCGCCCCCATCCTCCCACCCTTCTGAGTCTCCACTGTCTATTATCCTACACTCTGTCCATTCGAGCACCTTACTTAGCTCCCACTTGTGAAAACAGGCAGTATTTCACTGAGCTATTTTATTTAACATAGTAGCCCCAAGATCCACCCATGTTGCTGTAAAAGACAAGATTTCATTCCTTTTTGTGGCCAGATACTGTTCCATCATGTATATTTATCACATTTTCTTCATCTGATCATCCGTTGACCAAGGTTTAGCTTGATTCCATGTCTACTATTGTGAACAATGCTCCTACAAGCACAGGAGTGTAGGTATCTTTTGTACATAATGATTTCTTTTCCTTTCAGTATATACTAGATTGTGGGATTGCTAGATTGAAGGTTAGTTTTACTTTTAGTTCTTGGAGGAACCTCCATACTATTTTCTCTCGGGGGCTGTCCTAATTTACAACAGTGTATAAGCATTCCCTTTTCTCTGCATCCTTGCCAACATCTGTTATTTTTTGACTTTTTATCAATAACTATACTGATGGGTATAAGAGGATATCTCATTGTGGTTTCAATTTTATGTTTAATTGCTTTTTAAAGTTAATTCAGGTTTTTATTTGTTTGGGTATGTTTTCTTGTTTGCTTTGTAATGCTGAAAAATATCTTACCAAATCCACTGTATTCTCTTCCATAAATATGCATTTCATCTAAAATTGGACACTGGATACTTTATACCTCCTACTTTCAGCCAAAAATTTTGTTATTATTAAATAAATGTGCCTTAAATTTTCTTATTTCTGGTCTTTACCTACTGTCACTCCCTCCATCTGGAAACTGCTGTGATAAATACAGGAACTATACTAAAAAATGATGTGCTACTATTGATTCGGTTCCATTTTCTAAACCTGTCTTCAATTACTTCACATAAAGAGGTAAACTTTTATGGGATTTGAGGATATCACACTAAAAAATTCTGAAGGATAAACTTTTTTGTATTTCCTTGGGCATGCTGATTGTAGCTAGTCTCTGAAGAAATCCATGAAAAATTAGTTGCTATTATTTTTACCCATCGCACCATTATTTAAATTCTAGTTACATAGACTTATAAATAAATGTGTGTAACCACGAAGGGGAAATGATCTTCCCAGTGGTTTAGCTAAACTAATAAAGTAATTATGGCAAGGGTGAGCAATTATAGCCCAAGCAATGTAAACTCAATTCATACGTGTAGAACTACAGGGACAAGGGGAATACAAAATGTGGGCAGTATTAGAACAGAAAGAGAGTGCTGGGAATTCTTGTTTCCATACTTCTCTACATATACACATTATCTACCCACTTCCCCAGGAGACAACCGTGGAAATGTCTTCTTTCAACTTGCGATTAAAAATTTAACAATATTTCATGCAAATCTAATATGTTCTTTTAAAAGATAGCAAAAATTGCTGGGACAGAGAGCGGGTATGTTCATCATCAATATTTACAAATGATTCGTTGACTTATTTACTTAAAATCTAATCAATACTTTATTATATGTTATCTGGTAGTAGCTGCTACGATAGCTACTTTACCACATCAAGCACAAAGTTTAATTCATTTAACAACCTTTAACAAACATTTATTAAAGGACTCTTATCTTTCAGAGAGAATAATAGTTGTGAGGGATAAAAAGCAAACACATCTCAGTCCCTGCCTAGAAAATGCAGTCTTTAAGACTCAAGATAATAAAGTCACATAATCTTATAAAACCAATGTGTATTTATTAATAATTATTTGATACTACTGTGTGCAAATTAGTGTCTATATTAGGTATGTGCATAAATTCTATGAGTCAGTAGGTTTCATGTAACTTTTTATTTCTCTTTTATTTCATAATATTACAGGAGTACACATGTTTTGGTTACATAATTTGCCTTTGTACGTTTTAAGTCAAAGTTATGTGTCACCCTTCACCGAATGTGTTCATTGAATCTTTTTAAATAAATTATACATTTTTCTTGACATTACAACAATTCACATTTTTAATCTTTGACATCTTTTACCATTATTCAGTTTTTCCTGTACTTCTTCCTAAAGTTCTTGTGGTATATAGCTCAGCTTTCTTCTAAACACAACTTTGATCACACCCATATGTACACTTATCCTTCAAGACTCAGCCCATAGTCACCTCTTCCATCTGCCTTCACACTTACAGTCTTGTACTATTCATATTTGGGAATAATTATTTCTTCTTCCAAATGCTAATAACCATTTTCCTGTGTTCCTAAAAGTTTGCCTTTTGCTAGAATTCACTGAGTATGTGTCTCCTCTCTCTAACACACTGTGTTTCTGTAAATTAGGATTCATATCTGATCATTTTTACTTTCCTGGAATTTTTGACAGTTCCTAGCATATAACAGATTCCATGAAATACTTTTTGTAGTAAATTTTATGCATCCTTTAACAGTGCCTTTCAAAGTCCTTGACCGTTCTTTACATACTTTAGTAACAAAGTTAAAATGGATGAATTGAAAATTTATCTATCCAGTTATCCTCACATACGGAAAGTATTTGACAAGCAGACAACTAGACGTATTTAATGTGAAACTTCTGAACCACAAAAATAAAACTTAGAAAGATGACTAGTTATTGTGTAATAATATGAAAACCCAAAAACGTGCTAACTCAGATCATTTATGAGAAATTTTATGAATTTAGGATTAAGGTTCATTGCTCTTACTGTGTTACTTGTAAACTGTTCACTTAAGACATTGATCAGCATGGATGTAGTACATTCAAGCAGACCTACAATGAACTAATATTCTTCATCTGTATAATTCTATGTGAATTATTGGATGAAAAAGTTTACTTCCAATGCAAATTGTTCAAGCGGAAACAAAGTATAGAAATTCATCTCTGTAATATATTCTTCCTCCTCTACTGAAGAAGACAGAAGCTCAGAAGCTCAGGATGAAGTAATGAACATCTCACACCACCAGTTATCTCTCAGTGCACAGTTCACCGTTATTTCTATGTCATGCTGGCACAAAAATCTGTGCACGTTTAATGCCTCCCTTACCACGTGAAGCTTTCCAAATCTTATGGAAATGTTTATTTTTGAAAACCAATATACAAATTATGCTAAAGATCTCAATTTAAAAGTAAAATAAACACTGAGAAGAAATAAATGCAATGGGATTTTAGAAAGAACATTAGCTGTGATAAATATATTTACATATATATTTTAACATTGATCACATGCAGTCAGTGGAGAGTTAAACATACTCTCCTTCCTAGGAAATAGGGAGGATGAGCCTCAAATGTGCTTCTTCATTTATAACTAGTTATTTTTTTTTAATAAAGCACTGAGTAGGAAGTCATTTTTTTGTTATTGCTGTTTTTTTTTTTTTAGATCATGAGTCCCACATCCTTTAAACTGAATTTTTCCCTTTTGCCCCACTTGAAATGTTCCCCAATTACAGACGCATTATTCCTTTATAGTCTGATTGTTCCCACCTCTAATTCAGGTGATTTCCTTGACAAATAAAGGGAGATAATTTCAAAGTTGGGATTCACTTTGATAGCAGCTGGCGAATTATAATAAAGTAATATTTTTTCTCCTGAAATATATTCAGTGTAAATAGCTCAACCAATTTTTAGATACATATTTATTATAAAAAGGATTAAAGGAATCAATAGATTCCTTTAAACCACAAATTCCATAATTTACTTTGGAAATGGGGAAATTAATATTATTGACAGTCTTCTTAATTTTCCTTCTAAGTACTTTTGCTAGTATATGAAATACAAAATTACCAGTTTCTCAACTGATCTGATGCTATTTATTATTTGGGATCTTTACCATATAATCTTTCACAGTTTTTGAAATGATTTGACAACTGGTACTCATTACTATGAACCTCCTCCTATGGAAATTGGCATAAAATCACCACTTTTATTTTTAAGTAAATCTCAAGGTCTTGTGCTTTTTATAGCTTTTGAGTTGTCACCTCTCTCTCTCTTCTTTTTTTACATCGGGTCCAGGTGAGGCTCAATCTACTTTTAATTTTTGTAACATTTGCTTAGCATTTAATATAATTTTCTTTTAATCTGAAAAGACTACATGATATTGCTGCCCGTCAGATTAAAATACTGATCATACTAAATAATTTGCATGTCACTCTAATACATGATGATATATTAGATTTTTGATCAATTTTTTCTTGCATCTTTACCTAAAAGAGGAAATAAGAACAAATGAGAAAGTACTCGTACTATTGAATTTATGACCAATGACGATTTGCTCTTTCATCAGTAGTTATATGAGCATCATTTTATGTGAACAACCCTTTAATAGAAATATAATATTCAAGGAAACAGACAGTCTTTATTCTAAAAAATTTGGCCATTCTTCAATAACAAAAACTGTGTATTTAAATAATCTTTGCATCTATACATCTGTGTCTTCATGCGTGTTTAATATTAACTAATTCTTTAAAATGTTGGGTCAAATATAAATTTTTTCTTAAAATCAGTGTGTGGTTTGCTTAATCAGACTGAACTTATTTTTAAAAAATTATTGAAAATGAGGACGTATAAGAACAATAATAATAAAAATATTTAAAACTGCTAACTCATTTTTGAAAGATATTTTGATATCAATAAATTTTGGACCCTATTATGTACTGAAGTATTACTTAACTTTATTTTCAGCAGTTTGTATTCTTTTAAAGAGATTATTCTTATGAGATTATAGTGGAAAGAAACATTGAGGCACCTGACGAAAATATTTCCAATGTGTCATTTTTTTTCTTAGCTTGCAAGAAATAAGGGGAATCTCCAGACAGCTAAAGATAATTGTGACCAGAGAATAGAGTAAGAAGTGAGGATGTATAAATCAGGGAATTAGATTGAAAACACTGGAAAGTGAGCCTCTGAAAACTGTAAATTAGGATAGTTAAAGGCATGATCAATCCAAGTACATGCAAAAAGAGGAGAATATTTAGTTCATTTGGTACTGCTTTTTACCTGGTATAGCCAATTTAGCCTTCAAGGTTTTCCAGACAGAGAGAGAGAGACTTGAAAGTTGAATGTTGTGAAAAACTACTTTTTCATAATTTAAATAGTAAACTATTTTACTATTTTAGTAAACTATAGTGAGGTATCATTTTTTTTGCCTTTCAGAATAGCAATTATTAAAATGTAAAAAGGAGTAGGTGCTGGCATGAACACAGAGTAAAATTATCCTCAGTGTCTGTTGGTGGGATGAAGGATTAGGACTGTTTCTCTGGAAAACACTATGGCGATTTATCCACATATTCTTTCAGAAAAATAGAAGCAGAAAAGGTATCTATTTGCTCATTCTCTGAGTCGACTACTATTCTAAAGTGAAAATCATTGAAAGACACTGAAAGACAGAAAAGACTGCAGGCCTTCATTGTCTGTGCATTTCGGATCATATCAATACCAATGTCAATAAGCTTTTTTTCAATTTTTTTCTTCTAGTAATTTTGTATTTTCAGGTCTGACAGTTAATAAATCTTTAGCCCATATTGAATTGATTTTTGTACACAGGATGAGGTAAGGGCTCAGTTTCATTCTCCTCTATGTGGAAAGCCTATTTCCCCAAACTAATTATTGGAGAGATTGTTCTTTCCTTCATTGTGGGTTCTTGTGACGTTCCCCAAAGATCAGTTGACCATGGAGGTGTGGCTTTGTTTGTGGACTCTATATGCTACACCACTGGTCTGTGTGTGTTTGGAGCCAATACCTTGCTGTTCTGAACTCCATAGCTTTGTAGTAGATTTTGAGATAAGGTAGTGCCATTCCTCAGCTAGTGTTCTTTTTGCTTAACATTGCTTTTCTTATTTGGGTCTTTTGTGGTATCATGTAGATTTTAGGATTTTTTCTATTCATATGAAACATATGTCTTCTGATAAGAACTGCATTGGATCTTTTGGATATTATGGACATTTTAATAATATTAATTTTTCCAATCCATAAGCTCAAGATATATTTCCATTGATTTGTGTCTTCATTTTTTTTCATCATGGATTGATATATTTCAACATACAGATCTTGAATTTCTACTATTAAAATATTTCATTTTTGGTGGTATCATAGATGGTATTGTTTTCCTGATTTTTTTCCAAATATTGTTAGAGTAGAAAAACATTATTGATTTTTTGTATGTTTGTTTTAAATCCTTCAAATTTACTGAATTAATTTATTCTAATGGTTTTTTGGTAGCATCTTCAGAGTTTTCTTCATATGATATCATGTTTTCTACAAAGACAATTTTTGTTTCTGTAACTATTAGTGATGTGGATCATATTCTTTATCTGTATATTTGGTGGCTACTTGTATGCGTTTTTTGAAACATGTTTACTGTTAGCCAGAGTCATTAAGTATGACAAAGAAATAAAAGGTGTCCAAATCAGAGGGAAAGGAGTTACAACGAGCACTCCAGGCCACCACTTCTCATCTGTCAAAGCGGCTTTTATCAAAAAGGCAAAGGATGTAGAAAAATGGAGCCCATGTGCCTTGTCATTAGAAATGTATAGTCAAATAAGCACAGTTATTTTTGGAAAATATTACAGGGAGCCTAAAAGGAACATGCAAGTTCTCTACCACACACAGAGGAAGGCCATGCCATGCTAGCTCAGAGGACTCAATAAAATTGTTTAAAAAATGGATGAAGAGTAGCAGGGAGGGGAAGGGGAGGAGTACATTCACAGCAAGGGGCCCAATGCAAACTATCTGGGGAGTGGACCCAATTATAACCTTCACTCAAACTGTATAAAACTAATGCATATAACCATAACATTTGTAACATTCTAAAAAAATTAAATTATGTTACATTAAAATTAAAAAAATATATTAAGGCAGTTACAAGGTTTTTCCTTATTCATTGGAGCCTTGTTCACAAGAGCCACAATATGGATAAATCTAAATGTCCATTCACAGATTAAAGAATTAAACAATGTGGATACTATTCAGTCTTTAGAAAACTAAGAAAATATTGTTATTTGCAACACCATAGATGAAGCTGGAATATATTATGCTAAATGAAATAAGCAGATAAGACAAACCCTGCGTGATCATACTTATATGCTGAATATATAATATCAAACTCACAGAAGAAAAGAGAACAATAATGTTTAGCAGAGACTGGAGGGGATGTGAAGATACCGTTCAAAGGGTACAAAGTTTCAGATAGATAATATAGATAAATTCTGGGGATATATCACACAACTTGGTGACTATAGATAACTATAATGGATGATATATTTGAAAATGTTTCAGAGAGCAGATTTTATATGTTTTCACCACAAAAAGCAGTAAGTATATGAGGCTATGGATATGTTCATTAGCTTGATTCAATCATCTCATGATCTATAGAGATATATATGTGTCAAAATATTGTATTGTACCCCATAAACATATATAATTATGGTGTCAATGAAAAATAAATAAACTTGAAAAAAACTAGACCAACATGTCTGATGAAAACAAAATCAGTGTTAGCAAACTGAATCCATATAAAGGGAATTATGCCCACAACTGGTAATTTGTTCAAGGTATTAAGGGATGACTGAACTTACAGAAACTCATCATGCATTTCAACAGACTGACGATGAACACTCATGTGATTATACCCATGCCTGCAGCAAAATCTTCTGGAAAAGGTCCAGCACCAATGGTTCAGCCAAAAGCAAACCTTAACAAAAACTGTCATCCAACTAGAAATAAAGGGGAACTTCTTCAGCTTCATAACGTCCCCTTGTAAAACCTGAAGCTAATATCATACATAGTAATGAGAGGTGGTGTCATTTCTCACAAGTAGGGAACACGGCAATAATACCCTCTCTCACCGTTTTGTTCAAAATCACACTGGAAATTCTACTGAGAGCAATAAGGTATAAAATAAAAAATGTGTATATATTGGAAAGAAAAAAAACTGTCCTTTAGTTTTATAGAATATGATTGTCTACAGAGAAAATCCAAAAACAATTTACACACACAAAAAAAAAAAAACAAAAAAAAATTTCTGAGAAGCAAGAATTGCAAGTCCTCAGCGTAAGAGGACTATGTATCCTCTATGTGGCTATGTACCATAAGAGGTTAGTGTATCAGACTCAATTTTCTTCCTACAAATGAGCAATAAATTTTTTTTGAGTTTGAAAAAAAATACTTTCAGAGCAGTGAAAAATAAAATATTTATGTACAAATGTAATAAAATAGGTAATGTCTATAGTCCAATAATTATAAAACACCAGTGTAAGATATTAAAAATCTAATTATATGAGAAACACTGCACACCATTTACTAGGAGTCTTAAAATTGTCAAGACACTACTTTCTCTCTACTTGTTCTGTAGATTTAACTTGATCTCAGTCAAAATCCCACTAAATTACTTTATAGATATAGAAAAATGTATTCTAAAATTTATACGAAAAGGCTCCTATAACCAACACAACAGTAAAATTTGGAAGACACAAGCTACTCAATTTTAGGATTTAAAATAATAATAAGACTAGATGTTATAGTTTAATGAATAAACACATAGATCAGAGGAGGAGAATAGAGAAGGAAGATACAGCCCCACATAAATATAGTCAACTGATTTTTGTTAAAGGCATAAATGCATTAAGGAGAAATGATTGGCTTTTCCAAAAAAAGATGCAGAAACAGTGAAATATCCACATACAAATAAATTTAACCTAGACACAAGCCTTACTGCTTGTACAAAAGTTAACTTAAAATAGATGCTATATCTAAATATAAATTTCAAAACTATTAAACTTCTAAAAGCCTAAATAAAATCTGCACAAATTTGGGGATTAAAAAGTTGGTTTTTTTCCCAAAAGTTAATACACTAAAACCACTATTTACAAATGAAATTTGACAGTCGTACACTATTGAAACTAAAAGCGTATGTTCTGCAAAAGACATTACAGGAGAGAGAAGAAAACAACCCAGACTGGAGGAAAATGTTTGTAAACACACATCTGATAAAGAAATTATATTCAAAATACACAAGGATCTCAACACTGAATGAGAAGAAAACAGCCAACCAAAACAAGGAGGCAAAAATGTGAGCAAACACCTTCCTGACAAAGATACGCAGAGGGTCAATAGCATAGAAAAGTTTCTCACCATAATTTGTTTTTAGAAAAATGCAAATGAAAGTGATGAAATTGCACTACGTATCTGCTAGAATTAGTAAATTGAAAATGAATCATTGATGGTGGGAACTACTGATGAAGATTCAGAGCAATGGGACCTCTCCCTCATTGCCGGCGGGGGGTGGGGGTGAATTTTCAAATAGGAAGCTACTTTGAATGATAGTTCAGTGACTTCTTATAAGGTTCAAATAATCTTCCCATACAATCCAGGAATTACACTTCTTATTTATAGAACTAATTGGAAAACTTATGTCAGCACAAAAATGTGCAGTTATGATTGACAAAAACTGAAAACCAAGATGTCCACCAATAGGCAAATACATATATCAACAAACTGGGGAGTACCCATACAACAGAATACCAGTTAGGATTAAAAACGAAGGAGCTGAACGTGCAAAGACATAGTCGTCTTTTAAATGTATATTCCCACGTGAAAAGAATCACTCGGAAAAAAAACATACCTGTCATATGATTCTAATTGCTTGACATTCTAGACACAGCAAAGCTAAGAAGGCACTAAGCGTCCAGTGGTTGCCTTTCCTCTGGAGTGGAGATGAGGAGCTAAAGCACATAATACCACAAGGGGGACGCATGGTGTTAGGAATTTGTGAAGATACATATGCATTTATAGAATGGAGAGTTACTCTTAATAGGTACCAATGTTCAAGAAATGCACTTTAGAAGGTGGGCCAATCCCAGGATAGAATGAAGTATGATACAAACTATCTAATTGTATTACAGATGTATGAAAACCCTCACTGAAGGGGAGGGAGGTGCAGGTCTTCATACCTTTGAAAATGAGTGCCACCTATAAGTCTCCGGGTGAAAGGAACCTTGTAGAAACCTTGTGCTCCAGTCCACAAAATTGTTCACCACAGGGTATGGTGTACGATTGTGAATTGCAGTATGGCCACACATATATTCTAAAATAGAACAATTAAACAAATGGAACTCAGATGGTTGGAATAAGGGTTCTCACTGCTGGAGCGAGAGTTTAATGATATGCAGGGAAAGAAAGCTGGAATGGCCAGTCCAGTAATGGATTAGAATCGGGGACACCAGTACAAACACAAGGGTCACCTTCAGCTCAATGTCTACACTTACCTATCTGTGAAGAACTATAAAGCTCCTTGGGGAAACAGCTGGCTCTCATATTGGGCAAAAGATATATAAGATGCACCTACCTTATCTTATTCCACACCTACCGTATCTTATTCCTGAAGTAAGAAAGTACTCAATGAACCACAAGGATGTGGGAATGAAACAGAGACACAGAAACCAACTGAGAGAGCGCCCATTACTCCAGCTTGAGCAATTTGAATCAGTATAAATAAAATAATATCGATTTTTTACTCAAAGTACATAATGCATGCCCTCAAATCCAAAATGATAAAACTAAACGATTGAATAAATAAATGGATAGAATGGAAGTATAACTGTCTGATAAATTCTCTTCAGACAATAACCTGGATCATCTGTGGACTCGATTTGTTTCCTGGGATTAAGGAACTCTGTCCTGGATCACTTTCTGTCCAGGGTCCTGTATTTCATCTTTGAGTGAAATCACATTGTGTGTTTTACTTCATCTTGCCTGGAAGTGAAGAAATTAATTCCTTTTATTATACTAAAATCTTAAAGAGTTTTGGTACTTTTAAACTTGTTTTAATCTTTCTAAAATGTATTTGTGTTAAGGATGTATCGCAGGAATCTAATATGATCTTCTATGTGAAAAAGAAATCGTCAGAACACACTTAACAAATATTCCATCCTCATTATTACTCTGGCACCTGCTATTTTACACCCAATTTAATCTGCAATACCCATTCCCATGTATCACTTCATTATATTCTTTAAGGAAATCTAAGTGAGGTGTTGCACTAGTACGTTTATTTTCTCTATAAAATACCTGGAAACTCAGGAGCATCATGGTTAAGTTACTTGTCCAAGACTTTACCAAATTAAATGGCTGAATGAGGAGCATAATTCATATGAAAGAACTCTGATTGAAATATTTGCTACTCCATTAATCTCTAGGCTCAATTGCCCTAATCTGCTTGATGAAGTGGCTTTTCTCCTAATGCAAAAAGTGTTTAAAATTATGATCAATCCTAAATGCAGGGAAGACTCCTGTTGTGGTTAAGGAAATTTACCTCCAAGACTTATAATTAGTATATTTCAGCATATTTTTGT
This sequence comes from Galagoides demidoff, assembly GCA_963574575.1. Classification (NCBI taxonomy): domain Eukaryota; kingdom Metazoa; phylum Chordata; class Mammalia; order Primates; family Galagidae; genus Galagoides; species Galagoides demidoff. Next base: position 264 of record CAUYQV010015218.1, on the reverse strand, counting down.
CTCATGTTCTCATTTACTATATTCAAATAATGAATATAGTAAATCCCCTCATCAAACGACACGGAATTACCTTATACCTGAAGCTTAATTGTTGTCACTTGGATAACTCAGTCTCCAACATGGTGAATTGCTACTGTTTTAAAATTCATTCTTTTAAATTATAAAGAATAGTGAATTGATACTTTCCAAGTTTATTTCTAAAGTGAAGGTTTGTTTGTTTTTTTGTTTTTTTTTGAGACGGACCCTCAAGCTGTCCCCCTGGGT
>CAUYQV010015217.1:0-11492 GCA_963574575.1 Galagoides demidoff | reverse complement strand
GTAGCGTGCCATGGCATCACAGCTCATAGCAACCTCCAACTCCTGGGCTCAAGGGAGTCTCCTGTCTCAGCCTCCCAAGTGACTGGGTCTACAGGCGCCCACCACAACGCCCAACCATTTTTTGGTTGCAGCCATCATTGTTGTTTGGCGGCCCGGGCTGGGGATTCAAACCGGCCACCTTAGGTGTATGTGGCTGGCACCTTAGCCGATTGAGCCACAGGCGCTGAGCCATAAAGTTACATTCTTGATTGGTGATTGATGATTTCACTAGTAAAGGAGGATTTGGATTGGTACAGGGGATTTCTTAACTGGAGGTAGAGGTAGTGTAGCCTAATTAGGTAGTTGAAGGAGAATACCTGAATTTCAGTAGAAACCTTTAACCTATTATGGGAGCTGTTCAAGGGACTGAAACTTATTACCTATTATGGCAGCTGTCTGCCTAAGGTGTCTCAATCAGCAGCTTAATGGCTGTGCACGCAGGTGTTGGGGGAGGCAGCAGGGAGTGGCCCTGCGGTTTAACAGAGCTTATGCAGTAAATGACAAAATGGCGCTGGTCTGGCCCTCACACCATGTTTCCCCAAAAATAAGACCTACCCAAAAAATAAGCCCTAGCAGTATTTCTATGCATTTGTTAAATATAAGCCCTACCCCAATAATAAGACCTAGTGATGGATGTGGCTATGCAGTGTATCTGCATGCATTTTGACACAGAGAGGAAAACATCCCCTGAAAATAAGCTCTAGTGTGTCTTCTTTGAGAAAAAATAAATATAAGACAATCTCTTTAGCATTGTGGTGGGTGCCTGTGGTCCCTGCTACTTGGCAGGCTGAGGCAAGAGAATCACCTAAGCCCAGGAGTTGGAGGTTTCTATGAGCTGTGTGATGCCATGGCACTCTCCTAAGAGCAATAAAGTAAGACTCTGTCTCTACAAAAAAAAAAAAAAAAAAGGACAGTGTCTTATTTTCAGGGAAACACTGTATAAGGAGGCAGAATGATAGGCATGGTATCTTTTTGACTGCTTCCTGCAGGATGAGGGGCAGTGTAGGCAGCCTATAAAGAAAATCCAAAGGGAACAGAAGTGATGTTTACAAGAACATTCTTGGGTCTTCAGTCTGAACTGTTTGATATCCACATAAGATGAGGATATGAGTGGTTGTTTTCCAGGTGACTGCCTGGTCAATAAATCAGGAGATGAGGTGGAGGATTACTGTTTCGAAACTGAGAATAAGAAAGATCATAATTAGTGACCCTATCATAGACAATAACCAAGGAGGCCATGATTCAAACACCACAAGGGTGGAATAGGCCGAAGGCGTAATAAATTACCATCAGTTCCCACCACTGAGATCTGTTTGAGGACCTTTATAAGATGGCAGCATGGAAAAAGTTGTACTCATGTCTATCGTAAAAGAGATTGGCTTACCTTCTACTAGCAAAAATACCAAGTTCTTATGATTGTCCAGGGGATCAGCACTCTTTTTTTTTTTTTTTTTTTTTTGGAGACAGAGCCTCAAGCTGTCCCCCTGGGTAGAGTGCTATGGCATCAAAGCTCACAGCAACCTCCAACTCCTGGGCTCAAGTGAGTCTCCTGCCTCCACCTCCCAAGTAGCTGGGACCACAGAGGCCCGCCACAACACCTGACTATTTTTGGTTGCAGCTGTCACTGTTGTTTGGCAGCTGGGCTGGATTCGAACCCACCACCTTAGGTGTATGTGGCTGGCGCCTTAGCCACTTGAGCCACAGGCGCCAAGCCGGGATCATCACTCTTTACCAGATAGGCCTGAAGGTCAGGAAATTCTGCTGGGTCCTGTGAATGGCTGCAAATAAGATCCTCAGAGGGACTTGGGGAGTCAGATTTCCAGTGAGGACTGCCACAGGCTGGGTGTGGCTTGAGGGGAGGATTTGGATTCGGGTACTGCTTTGCTCACTGGCTTAGTTTGCTGCACTTAAAACATAGTCCTGGAGGAAATTTCAGGTTTTTTCTGAGTGCCCTGAGGAGTTTTGAGAAGTAGCCAGGTTTTGTCTAATGGTGGAAGCCAATAATTCGAGCTCTGAGAGGTGCTATTGCTTAGAGACCTCTTGTTGGTTATTGAAGATCTTGAAAGCCATGTCAATGAGATCCCACTGGGGGGTCTGAGGGCCCTGGAAGGAATTTTAGAGGTTTATTTTGGGTATGAGGTGCAGACTGAGAGATAAAATGCATGTTAATAATGAGTCTGCCCTCATTACTCTCCTGTGATAGAGTAGTAAAGCGATGGAGGGCTTCATTAAGATGGGCTAAAAACTGGGCAGGATTTTTATCCTGTTTCTGGGTTGTTTTCTTTTTGTTTGTTCGTTTGTTTTTCTTTCTTTCTTTCTTTCTTTTATTTTTTGAGATAGAGTCTCACTTGGTCATCCTTGGTAGAGTGCTGTGGCATCTTAGCTCACGAGAACCTCAAACTCTTGGGTTCAAGTGATCCTCTTGCTTCAGCCTCCCAAGTAGCCGGGACTACAGGTACCTGCCACAATGCCTGGCTATTTTTTCGAGACGGGGTGGGGGGGGTGTCTTGTTCTGGTTCAGGTTGGTCTTGAACCTGTGAGCTAAGACAATCCACCTGCCTTAGCCTCCCAAGTGCTGGGATCACAGATGTGATCCACTGTGCTGGCTTGGGTTATTTCTTTTAATTTATCATAATTGATGGCCCTATCCTCTTTTTTTTAGTCCCTCTAAGAGACACTGGACCATGTGGTTATGGAGGTGGACCCCAGGAGCATCAGTTTGGTAATTCCAATTGGGGTCCTCCCCGGGAATGCCTCTAGCACCCTCTGGCAGGGTTTGGTCTCTTCTTCGTAGATCTTCAGCATGGAGGTGGGACTGGGTTTGGACCTGCCCCCTCTCCTCCAAAATTAGAGTGGAGGTGAGATGACATATAAATCATGCCAGGTTAAATCGTATGATTGGGTTAGATATCTAAATTCTAGAAAGTATTTTGTGGGATCTGTAGAGAACAAACCTAGTCCCTGACTTATATAGGAGAGGTCTGAGAGAGAAAAAGGGACATAACCCTAATGATGCCATCTGTTCCCACAACCTCTGGGTGGGGGTATAGAGGTTGTGGTGGTCTGGAAATGGAAGGCCCAAAGGTATGGATGGCCACACCTAGCATGGGGTGGGGAAATTGGATCTGCCATGTCTCTTTTCTCTCTTGGTTCCACCATCTTTTCCCTCTCTACCATGTGTGGCAGAAGCTGGGTGGGGGGTGAAGAGAGGGGGTATGGGGTGGAATTCTGTGGGTAGGAATGCTGTGAGTTGCAATGAGGTGGAGGGAGGAGGGGCTGTGGAGGGGCAGAAGAGGGAGTGTTATCTGCCAGGTTGAAAGAAAACAATGGCGGTTCAGATGGGTGGAGGGAGCCAGTTTGACCTGTGCAAGGAAAATCTAAGAGGGTTCATAAGACAACCACATAGAAGGAATGTTTTGGAGGAAGAGAAAGGCCTGGATGTAGGGAATCTCTGGCAATTTGCCTAATTTCTCACAGTGATTTTTGAGATCAGTGAAGATTGAGAGGTCAAAGATGTCATTTTTGAGTGGTGCCTGTGACTCAAAGGAGGAGGGTGCCAGCCTCCTATGCCAGAGGTGGCAGGTTCAAACTCAGCCCCAGCCAAAAACTGCAAAAAAAAAAAAAAAAAAAAAAGATGCAATTGTAAGGGCACTGTGAGCCATTATCTATCAAGTTTGTACATAGGCCAAGGAGTATTACAGAAAAAGATGAGGCATTTACATTTAAGGTCAGGATAGAGCTGTAGAGGTTTGAGGTTAGTTAAAAGGCAGCATAAAGGTAAAGAAGGGGGAATCTGTGACTGAGCAGTCCCCATATAGGAAACTAGAGGTAAAAAATGAATGGGCTCGGCGCCTGTGGCTCAAGTGGCTAAGGCGCCAGCCACATACACTTAAGGTGACGGGTTCGAATCCAGCCCGGGCCCACCAAACAACAATGATGGCTGCAACCAAAAAAATAGCCTGGCGTTGTGGCAGGTGCCTGTGGTCCCACTATTTGGGAGGTGGAGGCAGGAGACTTGCTTGAGCCCAGGAGTTGGAGGTTGCTGTGAGCTGTGATGCTATGGCACTCTACTCAGGGGGATAGCTTGAGGCTCTGTCTCAAAAAAAAGTAAAAATGAATGAGGCTCAACAATGTTAAGAGAGTTGCAAGGAGGAGGGGGAAGGAAGTGGCCAACGCTGGGGTCAAGGAGGTTACCTGGCCCCTGTGTGTGACCTTTAACGAGCTGGAGAAAAGTGGTTGAGGCTAGGGTCAGGGAGGTCACCAGGCCTCTGTGTATGACCTTTAACCTGCTGGAAGAGTGGCCCAGGCCCATGGGAGGGCATCCCCACACACGAGGCATTGGACCGGCATGTCTGACTCACACGGTTAGGAATGGACCACTGGAATTTTTCAGCCCAGAGTGGGGAAAGGGAAGAAAAGTTTAAAAGGCTGAGAGAGGGCTCGGTGCCCATAGCTTAGTGAGTAGGGTGCTGGCCCCATACACCAAATCTGGCAGGTTCAAGCCCTGCCTGGGCCTGCCAAACAACAACAATAACTGCAACCAAAATAGCTGGGCATTGTGGCCAGCACCTGGGAAGCCGAGGCAAGAGAATCACTTAAGCCCAAGAGTTTGAGGTTGCTGTCGCCACAGCACTCTACCAAGGGCGACATAGTGAGACTCCTATTTCAAAAAACAAAAGGCTTGGTGCCTGTGGCTCAAGTGGCTAAGGCGCCAGCCACATACACCTAAGGTGGCAGATTTGAATCCAGCCTGGACCTGCCAAAACAACAATGACAGCTGCAACCGAAAAAATAGCTGGGCATTGTAGTGGGCGCCTGTGGTCCCAGCTACTTTGGCGGCTGAGGCAGGAGACTCGCTTGAGCCCAGGAGTTGGAGGTTGCTGTGAGCTGTGATGCCACTGCAGTCTACCCAGGGGGATAGCTTGAGACTCTGTCTAAAAAAAAAAAGTTGAAAAACCCATTTCCTGGGTTCTTTGTGACTGCTTAAGAGGCCCAAGGATGGAGGGAGAGGGAAGTAGTTGGAGTGGGAAAAAGGAAAGAAGTTTTTTAAGAAGTTCACTTAATGGCTCGGCGCCTGTGGCTCAATCGGCTAAGGCGCCAGCCACGTACACCTAAGGTGGCGGGTTCGAATCACCAGCCCAGGCCCGCCAAACAACAATGATGGCTGCAACCAAAAAGTGGCCGGGCGTTGTGGCCGGTGCCTGTGGTCCCAGCTACTTGGGAGGCGGAGGCAGGAGACTTGCTTGAGCCCAGGAGTTGGAGGTTGCTATGAGCTGTGATGCCATGGCACTCTACCCAGGGGGATAGCTTGAGGCTCCGTCTCAAAAAAAAAAAAAACCTTTGGGAACCATACCTTAATTTGATCTCCCATAGGAATTATGCCCTGCACTTAATAGTAAACAATCAGTAGTAAAACAAAGATTGATTCATTCAATAAACTTTATTGAACTTCTAAGGCCTGGGTGTAATGAAGTTGAAAAGTACAATTTCTGTCCCTAAGAAATTGTCCTATAGTTGAGACACAGATGAACTACAATACGTCGTTCGTATATATGCTGTGATGGATAAATGCATAGATTGCTGTACCTGCATTGAAAAGGAGTGTCTTGATAGGTGGAAGGAGGGAAAGGTTTACTTTGAGCCAGGAAGGATTTAAAGGGATTGTGGTAAGCAAGGAGTCACCTGACTTTGCCAGGACTGGTTAGTGGTAACCAGTCAAAGCAGGACATAACTATGAAACTGCAGATACTGCAGTTTGTCAGGTCAGGAGAAGGGGTGGGGAGAAGCAGCAATGATCAAATGAAGGGTTTAGTTTAAAGACAGTGATAGTCATTGAGGATTTCAAGAGTATTAGGATAGCAAGATTAATGTGGAAGGTGTTGGTGTACATGTGATGAGTCTTGTTTTTTTGGAGATAAGAGTCTTATTGCCCTTTGTAGAGTGCTGTGGCGTCATAGCTCATAGCAACTTCAAACTCTGGGGCTGAAGTGACGTCTCGTGCCTCACCCTCCCAAGTAGCTAGAGACTACAGGCAGCCGGTTATTTTTAGAGACAGGGTCTTGGCTCTGGCTGAGGCTGGTCTCAAACCTGTGAGCTCAGGCCGTCTACCTGCCTTTGCGTCCCAGAGTGCTAGGATTACACAGGTGAGCTACCATGCTAGGCCCTGATGTGATAAGTCCTGAAGCTGGAAAACCTGGCAACAGGTTCTTTAAACTATATGAAAACCCACAAAGACAGGGACTAAGGCAGTGTCAGTGAGGCTGACTTTATCTCCCAATGTGTGAGGATTACATGAGATCATATATATGAAAATAATAGCATTGTATCTAATGGCAACAAACTGCAAAAATATGACAGAAACAGGAGTCTAGGATGCCTTTGAGTTTCTAGACTAGGGCATTAGAATATAGGATAGAAGTGATTAGGGGAAAATACTAAAGTTGTGATTTGTTGAGATGCTGGTGGGACACTAAAAGGAAGTATCTATCTAGGAGGTAGTTGAGATAAAAAGGCAGGAGTGGAGATCTACATTTGGAAATAAACACAATTATGAATGGAAATTGATTTTAAGTGTTAGAAGGTGAAGATAATATAAGCATGAGGATACACAGTAATGGCGCAATGTGGTAGGCATTTAGAAGTCATAGTAAGAACAGAGATTCAGTTTGTTGATGAGCTTCAGTACTGTCTTTGACTCAGTAATGGTTGAAACAATTAGGGAATATACAAACTCCAAAAAAAAGTGATTTGGAGATGCTCAAAGAAAGATTTGGGGAGATGTCTGAGTTCAGAGTAGAGAGAGTTTATTCATTTGTTCAACATAACAAAGTTTGTACACAATTTGGTACATTAAACTATTTTGAACTGTACAAGAACTTTATGGCTACCTTATGTTATGTACGGTGCACCTAATATGTACCAAACCATGCTAAAGGTATAGTGGGAGCAAAAACATACAATGGTTCCCTGTCCCCTTGAAGTTGATAGTCAACTCCAGTGGTTGTAGAATGAGCCCAGGAACTAGAATAGGGTTCATTTAAACACTAAGGAGATTGAGGGAGGACTCAGTCACATGTGGCTGAGGCCAAAGAGAATGAAGATGTTTTAAAAAAAGACTGGATTTGGCTAAATATAAACCTCATGTTTCAGTAGAGTATCAAGGAAGAATAGGCGGTTTGCCAGCGTTTCAAGGGAGATCAGGCAATGAGAAGTAGGGAATTTAGTTAAAAACATGGAAACTAGACCCTATTTAAATAGCCTAGAGTTTCCTTCTATGTTAATACATTGACTACGTAGAACCCCTTCATTCACGAAGCAAATTTCTCTTTAGGGATCTTTGTCAGAAAGCAGTTCTAGGCCCAGGAGGTAGCATGGCAAACCAGACAGACAAGGACTCTGCTGTGACAGATCTCAGTTGTGTGCATTCACTGTCTGTGTATGAGGCAGGTGACACATAATAGACAATTTCAGATAGTGACGGGTGCATAAAGGTGAAGATGCTGTGGGTGTGATAGGGGAAAGGGGGCACCTTCAAGGTAAGGACACCTGAATGGCTCCACATTTTTTGAGTTTTGCAACTCATTTTTTGAGTTGTTTGCAAAATTTAACCTTGGCTGTAATTAGTGGAAACTTTTCTGATACCAAATATTCACATATGAAAAGCAAAGTAATACATTATAGAATTATTTTACTTAAGGTCTTGTTTCAGAGAACTTTTTCACATTATGTGTCATAGTTAGCTTTTTTTTTTTTTTTAACTTAGGAGTTTGGATCACGATCTAAGAGAAGCGCAGGGCAGAGACTATGAATAAACCTCAGGAACTAAGAATGGAACAGTCAGGGCTGGGCATGGTGGCTCATCCCTATAATCCTAGCACTCTGGGAAGCTGAGACAGGTGGATCTTCTGAGCTCACAAGTTTGAGACCAGCCTGAGGAAGAGCAAGACCCCATCTAAAGATAGCTGGGCACTGTGTGGGAGGTTGATGCAAGAAAATCACTTACGCCCAAGAGTTTGAGGTTGCAGTGAGCTGATGCCACAGCACTCTACTGGGGGTGAACCGAAAGCTTTCTTGTATACTAAGTGGAGGGATGTTTTGACAAGGAAAATTCCAATGAAAAAATGGTTCTCATGCATACAAGTTTGTAGACTAGGCATGGTGTGTAGAATGAGATCAAAAAAACAACTTTTTTTTTTTTTGTTTGAGACAGAGCTTCAAGTGTCACCCTGAGTAGAGTGCCCTGGCATCACAGCTCACAGCAACCTCCAACTCCTGGGCTTCAGCTATTCGCCTGCCTCCGCCTCTCAAGTAGCTGGGACTATAGGTGCCTACCATAATGACCAGCTATTTTTTTGGTTGCAGCCATCCTTGTTGTTTGGTGGGCCCGGGCTGGACTTGAACCTGCCAGCTCAGGTGTATGTGGCTGGTGCTTTAGCTGCTTGAGCCACAAGCACCGAGCCCAAAAGATAACTTTTATTTTTGTGTCCTTTATAGGATGGGACTATACCTCAGTGCCCTATAATGCCTGACCTGAACCATGCATTTTTAGATTACTAACAGATAATTGTTTTTAAAAATCTTCATCATGATAAATGTAAAGACTGTCTTATTTCAGTAAGTTAAATGTCCAGATCTATCTAATAGTTAAAAGTTGAAACTGATTTAACCTTAACTCACTTTCAGTCTGGGACTGCTTTGGGCTGGAAGCTGGCAGAGTAGATGTAGTTTGACTCTTCAACAGGATTAAAGGGTAAATAGGAGAAAGGTGAAGATAATGGGGTGATTCCTCCTTGGCTGAGTGGCTTCGCCTTTTGGACCTAGGAGATGATTAAAATGACTTTCTCTTGGCCCTTGACTGACTTGTTTGGAGGCTCCCTGCTGGGTTACCACCCCTGTAAGGTTCCCTTCTATCCAATGGACTATGTCAATTCAAAATAGTCTTTGGTGATTCCTGGTATTAGGCCCTCTTTATCCACTTCTGGGAGCCCTATTGACAGCATCAAGATTATTCCTTGCTGGCTTTTCTGCCCTGAGTGGCCCACAATTGTTCCTGAGGAAACATTCCCACATCCTGAACATACTCTGAGATCTCATTCAGCAGTTCTCACTTCTCTACCTAAACTACTGCAGGAAACTTACTTCAAAGCTCTGTAAATGGTTCCCTTGAAGTTCCTTTGATTAAGTTTAGAGGTAGAAGGTAGTAATCCTCTTTTCCAGGAATGTTTAATTGAACATTTACAATGGCTGAGAAGGAAGAAGCCAAGTGGCAATGGAACAGAACCACTCTGGGTGAATGTGAGGAAGGCAAAGTGTTAGGTAGTTCAGCCTCCTCTACTTGGAGAAGGCATAATCAAAGCGGAAACTACTTATGGTCTCTGTGTGGCAAGGAAGTAGCCCTCAGAGGAGAAGCAGCTGCCCAAGGGAGGCAAAGCAGCAGGCCTCAGAGGGAAGTATTGTCTTATTAGAGAGAGAGCACTGGGGAGAGAAACCTGTGGGAATATACCCCTGGAGGTAACACAGCATGGCATAGTGCTTTTAAAACTGCAACATACTTTAGACGGTTTAATATAGCTCTTTTGTTTTGGAGAGGAGAAAAATAAAGTACAGCGATTTTCCCCCCCCCTCTGGTAATAAAGATTCTGACACCAATGAGTATTATTAGAATGCATCCTTTTAATAAAGAAAGACTGTAGCAAATTTGACTTAGAATCCACATGCATCTATCACCTGGATGCAGAATCACAGTGCTAATCATATAAAGTACAGAGATCTAAAATGCCATTCACATTTAAAATTTTAGTACTGCACTAACTCAACTAAAGGGTAATAACAAGCGAGCCATTTTCTGATAATTTTGCACTAGAGCAAATCTGCCCTTTCCTGCTCCCCCAACACACACACACACACACACATACAAAAGTTGTATAGGAGAACATATTATGTGGTAAAATCATCAAAAGTTTTAAAATTTTTGAATAGTTTTGGCTTGGCCTCTGTAGCTCAAGTGGCCAAACGACAATGACAGCTGCAACCAAAAAAAAAAAAAAAAAAGATTGTTGGGTGTTATGGCGGGTGCCTGTGGTCCCAGCTACTTTGGAGGCTGAGGCAGGAGACTCACTTGAGCCCAGGAGTTGGAGGTTGCTGTGAGCTGTGATGCTATGGCACTCTACCCAGCTTGAGGCTCTGTCTCAAAAAAAAAAAAAAAAATCTAAAACTAAAGTCTATGAGAAAAACGGGAAGAAAATCTGTGTAATCTTGGCTAGGCAAAAATTTCTTAGATACGACATAAAAGGTACAACCTATAAAAGAAAAAGTTAATACGTTAGACTATCAAAACTATTCAAAAGACATAAGAAAATGAATATAAATAAAACCAAACTTTTTTTTTTTTGAGACAGAGTCTCACTATGTCACCCTCAGTAGAGTGCTCTGGCATCACAGCTCACAGCAACCTCTAGCTCTTGGGCTTAAGACATTCTCTTGCCTCAGCCTCCCAAGTAGCTGGGACTACAGGTGCCCGCCACAAGGCCCGGCTATGTTTTTGTTGCAGTCAATGAGCTGGCCTGGGCTGGGTTCAAACCCGCCACCCTTGGTGTATGTGGCTGGTGCCCTTACTGAGCTACGAATGCCCAGCCAAAACCAAATTTTTTTAAGTGGGTAAAATATTTGAACAATAATTCACCTAAGAATCAATGTGCATGACAAACACATGAAAAGATGTTAGACATCATTAGTCATTCAGGTATTGCACTTTGAAACCACAATACAGTAACAGCACTTCACATCTTTTATTTGTTTATTTAGAGATAAAGACTCAGTCTGTTGCCCAAGCTAGAGGACCATGGTGTTAGCTTAGCCAGCTCACAGCAACCTCAAACTCCAGGCTTCAAGCTATCCTCTTGCCTCAGCCTCCTGAGTAGCTGGGACTACAGGTGAGCACCACCCAGCCTGGTTATTTTTTTTTTCCTTCTATTTTTAGGAGAGATAGATCTCACTCTTGCTCAGGCTGCTAATGAACTCCTGAGCTCAAGGGATCTCCCCTCCTTGGCCTCCCAAGCCATTGCAGGTGTAAGCCATTGCACCTGGCCACTCTATGTATTTTGGAATGCCTAAAGTAAAAAATAAACAAGGTAAAAACACCAAATGCCAATGAGAAAGAACTGGAATGCTCATTCTTTCCTGGTAGAAATGCAAACTAATATGGCTCCTTCGAAAAAAATCTGGCTATTTCCTATAAAGTTAATAATAGCTAGCTACTATACAGTACTAGCAATTCTATTCTTTTTTTTTTTTTTTTTTTTTTTTGAGATGGAGCCTCAAGCTATCCCCCTGGGTAGAGTGCCCTGGATCACAGCTCACAGCAACCTCCAACTCCTGGGCTCAAGCGAGTCTCCCGCCTCCGCCTCCCAAGTAGCTGGGACCATGGGTGCCCACCACAACGCCCGGCCATTCTT
>CAUYQV010015213.1:0-25379 GCA_963574575.1 Galagoides demidoff | reverse complement strand
AAGAGAATCACCTAACCCCAAGAGCTGGAGGTTGCTGTGAGCTGTGACACCACAGCACTCTACCGAAGGCGACAAAGTGAAACTGTCACAAAAAAAAAAAAAAAAAAAAGAGAATCAGAGGAAAAGATGAAAACTGATTTTTAAGGTGTTTAACTCACTATATTTTAAGTACGTATGACATTGGGTTTACCTTGTCCTTGTTCTTTCCATTTCCAGTAGCTATGCTGATTATAAAATTACCGTAGAGAGGGGTTCCCATAGCTCATTGGTTAAGGCACCAGCCACATGCTCTGTGGCTGATGAGTGTGAACCAGGCCTGGGCTTGCCTAAAAAAAAATAGCTGAGCATTGTGGAGGGTGCCTGTACTCCCAGCTACTAGGAAGGCTGAGGCAAGAAGATTGCTTGAGCCCAAGAGTTTGAGGTTTCTGTGAGCTATGATACCACAGCACTTTATAGAAGGTGACAAAGTGAGACTCCGGTTCAATTAAAAAAAAAATCTCAGAGAGAAAAACCTGTAACCAAAGCAATACAGCATATGTTTAATGTCATAATTAAAGAAAAATTAAAATTTATCTTACCAAATGATTTTCTCTTGAGATCCTCAAATTGAAAATGCATATCACAATTGGAAATACAGCAATGAAATATAACCCTTGACTTAATACTATTTATTATAGATATCTTATGATAAATGTAAGTTTAACTTGATAAACAGATTTATTTTATATCATCTATGAAAATATAGTTTCAATTATAATTTCAATTTCAATGAAGAACAACCTTCACTTAATTTGGCCTTCTTTCAAAATGCTGCTACATTTAACTTCTAGAAAAATAGTTCATTTCTTTAAAAAAAGTTGCAACTGAGATCTTAATCAGCAATCAATGTCTAAAGTGTGTCCCCAAACCCAAAGACATGTATTAGAGCTTCTAGTTGTTTCTATTACTGCAATATTGTACTATGAATATGGATGAGTCCACACTTAAAGCTAACTTCATTCTTAAAAAAATATTTAAAAGATAATTGATTCTATTACTACATTTATATTCTTTAGAATGGTTCTGCTCTCAGTATTACTCAAATACAAATGTGTTCAGTATTTATATTCACTGAATTCCACCCCTATTCTTCTTTGTTTTACCAAATTATCCTCCTCTATAATTTCATTCTGATAATTGGCATTATTTCTTAACTATCCCAGATAGAAGTTAGGTTATTAAGTATGAAATGTACAATTTCATTAAGTACTAAGTTTAATAGTTGATATCTTTGATACTCCACTTAAACAGTTTTTGTTTCATTTTTATTGTGAAGAAGGTATATCCTCAGTCTTTTGAACACATGTTTTGGCTTGTGATTATCTTCCAAAAAAATTTTAGAGCAATATTGTGAAAACATGGAGAACTCAAAAGTTTGTGTTTTCAAATATTAGTTCTGTTATGGAATCAGTGCAGTGCAAACAGTTTGAAATATCAATGGAGTGTTTGGAAAGAATGTGGTTAATGGATGCATAGTAGGTTAGTGGTTTGACAGGTTCTGTTCTGATGCTTTTAACCTTGAAAATGAGCCATGTGGGTTACCTGAGACCAAGGTGGATAATGATGAGCTGAAAGCTGTAGTGCAGTGGTTCTCAACCTTCCTAATGCCCACGGCCCTTTCATACAGTTCCTGTGGGTCGCGACCCACAGGTTGAGAACTGCTGCTGTAGTGGAAGTGAATCCATCTCAAATCACTCGTGAATTGGCAACAAGGTGTGACGTTACTATTCCAACAATATTGGAGTATTTGAAACAATTCAGCAAGGGAAAGAAGCTGGACAGATGGATAAACCAGCATGAGAAGAGAAATCATCTTGAAATTTGTCTTCTTTTCTGTCATATTGTTATGTGTGATGAAAAATCTTTGACAATTGCAAGCACTCGGCACAATGATGGGATTAAGACCTGGTGCCGAAACACAATCCAAAACCAAATACACTGTATTTATCAAAAAAAGCCAATGGAGTCTGGTGGTCCAGTCCTGGTGTTATCCATTACAGCTTCGTCAAACCTGGTAAATTGATTACCGCAAATGTCTATTGCAATCAATTGGACAAAATGATGATTGTGTTTGTGATTAAGCAGCCAAGACTGGTCAATAGAGACAGGCCAACCATCTTGCAAGATAACTCTCTACCACATGGCACACCAACAACACTGCTACGCTACAGTACCTGGGGCTGGAACTCTGCTACCCACCATATTCGTCAGACCTACATTCATGGTCTATTCACTGTCTACCACCTCTTCCAGGTTTTGGATCACTCCTTGCAAGGAAAAATATTTAATTCTCAATAAGCTGTGGGAAATGCCTTTCATAGTCTCACGGCTGCTTGCTCTTCAGGCTTTTTCACTGCTGGCATAAACAAGCTACCAGTAAGATGGCAAAACTGTGTTGATAGTTTAGTCACGTACTTTAATTAGGTGTACTGCTTCTTGTTTGAGATATTAAACTAAACTTTTGATTTTAAATTGGACATTTCACATTTAATGACCTAAATAATATAAGCCTCCTTAAATTTATTTTTTCACTTCAGAAATATTCTATCTTTAGCAATGTCTTTCTTCTGCCCTGAATCATAAGAAAACTACTTAATTCTTTACAGAGGTGTTGGCTTAGCTTTGACTAGTTCAAAAATTTCACACTGACTTACCTTCTTACGTAATTTTATTTCTTTACACTGTAACTTTACTCTCACTTAAGAAGTTTTTTTCTAATCAATCCACAGTGTTCCAGCTTCCCATATGTGTGTGTGTATAAAATTCTTAGTCACAAATCCTATCAGTTACTCTACTTCAAGGAGGATAAATATTTATTGAAATCATAGAAAGTAGATTTTGTAGTAGATATAATACCCCAAGTCTTATTGGTAGAGTAATTAAGGTCCTGAGCAGGGGTGGGGAACCTGAAGGCTACATGTGGCCTTCTAGTCCTTAGGTGAGGCCTTTTGATTGCATCCAAATTTTAGGGAACAAATTATTAAATAAATAATAATAAAATTATTATTATATAAACAAATTTATGTTCATATGTTATATTTTATTTTTTTAATTAATGTGTTTAAATCACCAAAGAATAAAACAAGTTTCAATTATAAATAATCCTCCCAAAATGACAGACACAATTAGAACATTAGTTAAGCCATAAGGGTTAAATTGATGGCTGCTGTGCTCATGATTTAGTTCTAAACATCCCCTGCCCAATTGGTATCACTGGTGCCAACTTGTATCATGTGATGATGGTTGCCAAGTGTAGGAAGGTGTAGAGCACATCAGTCTGTTATCAGCTTTTGACAACAGTGTACTGTGTTTTTATTTAGAATGAAATCTGTGAATAGTTGCTCAGCTTGACAGTATGTTTTAATTATGTCTGCTGTACAGCCCTTTTGTCAAAGACCAAGAGAATGCTTAAGGAAGAAAACAGATTTTTAAAATGAAGACTGGGAATCGCAATAGTATCTTGTATCTGCTAAAGATAAGCTGATCTGCTTGCTTTGTGACACTGCAATATCAGTATTAAAGAAATTCAGTGCTCATCAGCATTATAACACAATAAGGACCACATGAATTTAACATTTGAGGGAGAGGCATGAAAGGTTGTATTTCAGTAATTGAAAGATGAAAAGCACAAACAAGAATTCTTTCAAAAAGCAATAAGACTAGGAAATAATGCCTTGGAACCAACTTACAAAGTAGCTTATATACTCGGGGGAAATAAAGAAGCCATGCAGTGATGCAGAAATTGTGCAAGAGGGCGCTGTGAAAGTTGTAGGATGCTTAGATCCATTAACATTTCAAAGTACAAACAACTTCTTTCATAGCTGAGCATTAATTAGCCTTTGTGAAATACTTCAAAAGGAAAAGACACATTATTCAATCACTTTGGATGAATCAGCTGATACTACTGACTCTGGACAGGGTTTATACTTCATCTGAGTCATAACAGAAGATTTTCTTTGCTGAGAATAATTACTCCCTTCGAGTGTTCTTCTGAACAGAACAAGGGAAATAGATATCTTCAACAACTTTCAAGATAAATGTGAAGTTGGATTGAATTTGGTGAATTTAATGAGTGTATGTACAGCCAGTGCACCTTCCATGACAGGAAAGCATGAAGAGTTTATTGCACAGACAAAAAAGTATTAATGGATTCAGATTCTCTCATTGCATCCACATCAGCAAAATCTCTGTGCTACTATTTTAAGTGACACTTTGTAACGAGTTATATTATTAAGTATCGTTAACTACATTTGTGAAAATGCGACTGTGTGTGTTCAAATTCATAACATGCTAATGTTGAACAATGAGGTATTTAGTATGGATTTGCAGTATTATTTTAAAGTGCATTGGCTATCACTGGAACAGATATTAGCCAAAATTTTATCTCTCAAGAACAGATAGTTAAATTGCATCAAGAACAGAATCAGCAGTGTGAATTATTAAATGAAGATTTGCATAGGAATGTAGCATTTTTGTGTGATACCATGTCAAATCAAAATGACTTGAATTTGTCTTTGCAAAGTACATACGTGTCTATATATGTTATATGGCCAAAAATCAAATTGTTGAGGTGCCTAACAAGGCCCACTTGAACCCTTCCCCACCTTCTCCTAAGACAAAGGACACAGAGGACATAGTTAGCCCCACCCCTGAAGTTCTTGCCAAAGGACCCTAACTCACCAAAACCCTGCAGGCAAGCTGTGAAATTTGCCCACCCCTTTTCCCCATATAAAAAGGGTCTCTAATGGCCCATGGTGCATACACCATCTTTGTACTGCCCAGGATGGTCACCACCCTCTTTCAATAAACCTGGTTTAAACTTCTCCACTCTCTTCCCATGTCTCTGGAGAATAGTGCTTCCATTTTTCACCAAACATTTTGAAGAAAAGCTATGTTTTTAAAAACACTTCTTCAGAAGGAAATTTTGGATGAACATTTTTCCCAGTTAGCAAAGGCCATTAATGAGCAGGATGACATATGTAAATCATTTGAAGAATAGGCAGTTGTTACAGACCTAATAGAATGCAATGAAATTAACTGACTTTGAGAATCATGACGTCACATTCAAATTAGCATTTCAGCCTGATCTAGTTCAGCAAGACACCTAAGAACATTACAGATGAAATTAATTGAGCTCTAGTAGAAAACATTTTTAATGTCATTGATGCTAAGAAAGATCTAATTGAAACATGGAAACATTCAGTGGAATGCTGCACCTTTGGCAACGTGCCCCAAAAATGCTTTCAGGTTTTCAACTACTTAATTTTTTCTCCTACCTAACTCAAATTAAGACGGGGTCACAAAATCACTGATACCCCTCTGGAGGATCAACTGAAACTGTGGACCTCAGTGCTGCAGCTAAACATGCAAGTGCTTTCCAACAAAACCCAGACACAACCAAGTCATTAAAAGACTAATTAACTTTAAAATGAACAAATAGTTTTTCATTCTTTGAAAGTAGTAAATTTTATAAAATAATGTACACTTCTAAGTATATCTAATGGAAGTTTTTTTGATTATGGCCTTATTTGATTATGGTTAAATTAGCCTGGCCTTCTAAGATGAAAAGGTTCTCCACCCCTGGTTCAGGGGCTTATGGGTTAATTGATTTGTTCAATATCACAGATAAATAAGAGAATTATTTATGTCTCTGCCTGACTCATAGTACACTATCACATATGTTATTTTTATAATAACATATTTATTCTCTATACTGTTTTTATACAATTCTCTATACTGTTTTTATACATAGTCTCACACTATGACTTCTATTCTCACATTTATTTAAGTTTATTATTATTTGTTATTCTAAAAGACAAGGTCTTGTTATGTCACCTAGGCTGAAGTGCCCTTGACCTGATCACAGCTTGCTATAACCTTGGACCCCTGGGCTCAGGTAATCCTCCCAACTCAGCCTCAGACACCCCAAATAGCTGGGAATGCAGGTAGGGATGCCTGGCTGGTTTCAAATTGGCCTCAAGCAAATCTCTGACCTCAGCCTCCTAAATTTCTGAGATTATAGGCCTGAGCCACCACAGTCAGCTCAAAATTATTTTTAATCTTCCTTCTTAAAAATAACAAAGCATATATTTATCATGAAATTCTATGAGTTCTTCCAACATCCCATATTTTTTAAAGTCTGGGAATTATTACTCATGACCCCTTCCTAATTTTTATAATGCCCTGTATTTTTGTCTTTCACCAACTCCGTTCCCCTTGCTTATTTTCAGTCTTCATGACTGGACTTTCTCTGATCCTTTTCTTCCTATCCTCAATGTTCTGTCACTTGCTCTAAATTCTCTAATCTCTCACCTACACTTACATGATTATATCCAACTGAGCAATTATGAGAGCTGAGCAACTGATAATTTTCTCTTTTCATTGTTTGAAATGTCAAGACTGAACCTCTGTGAAGATTAAGTTTTGTTCACTCAGTTAGAAATGGCTGTTGAATATTAAAAAAAAATTATAATTTAAAAATTTCTCTGGAGAAAGCACACCTAGTATTATTTGTATCTAATTTTTAAAATATAACATGATAAGTGATATTTTAAATACAAGTTACCATGGATAGTTGGAGCAAAGGAAAAAAGAATTCCTGGAAACAACATTAGGTAGCTTATAGAATTGTTGGAATAGGGAACCAGCTTGAAACATGGGCGCAAAGGGCCTCTTGGTATATAACATCATGCCCAGTCAGGCACAGAAGCGATGAAGCACTGCTGTTGCAGCCACCAGCACTAGACCACAGCTTTATCCACCACTGCTTCTGGCACCGGACCTGGGATCCCACTGATACATCACATGATGATTTAGTGATGGTAAAAAAAGAAACAAAATAAAAATCAGGTTTAAAAACATACTACTAGAGAATGGTTAATAGAGGTAGGCTTACAAGAGCAATGAAAATAAGCTTATTAGGGTGGTGCCTGTGACTCAAAGGAGTAGGGCACCAGCCCCATAGACCAGAGGTGGTGGGTTCAAGCCCAGCTCCAGCCAAAAACTGCAAAAAATAAAAACAAAATAAATAAGCTTATTCTCATTTAAGAGGTTATAGATTATATTTAGATTGGCTAAATCATAAAATAATAGTGTGAACAAGTTATTTGGGGAATTAAGGGAAATGCTTAGAAAAAGTAAAAGAAAATGTAAAAGTCAGGCCTAGTGGCTCATGCTTGTAATCCCAGCACTGTGGAAGGCTGAGGTGGGAGGATTGCTTGAGCTCAGGAGTTTGAGGCTTGTCTGAGTAAGAGTGAGACCCCAACTCATGAAAAAAATGGAAAAACCCAGCTGGGCACCACAGCAAGTGCTTGTAATCCCAGCAACTTCAGAGGCTGAGGCAGCAGGAAGCCCATAGCCCAAGTCTGAGGTTGCAGTGAGCTACGTCATTGTGCTCTGATCAGGGCATAGGGTAGAACTCTATCTCCACCAAAAAAAAGAAAGAAAGAAAGAAAGAAAAGAAAAGAAAATGTAAAAAAGTTATAATTGAAAATTGAGACTAGGCATATAGAGGTTACAAATACAGAGGTTAGAAGGAGAAAATGCTGCTCTTTATCATATAACTTTTTAGACATGTGCAAGTATTTTCTAAATTAAATGAAGTAAATTTAAAATAAAATCTATGCATATACCACAGTTTATTAATCCATTCTTGAGTTAATGATCACTTGGGTTGATTCTACCATCTTGTTAATTGTGAATTGAGCTGTGAAAAACATTTTAGTGCATATACCCTATGATGAAATGATTTTTTTTTTTCCCTTCTGGGTACTTAGTAACGGGAATGCAAAATCAAATTAAATGTTTTCTTGTAGCTTTTGGAGGATTTTCCGTATTTCTTTTCAAAGAGGCTGTATTAATTTGCAATACTACTGTGGATATGTGTACCATTGAATACTATTCAGTTATAAAAAAATAGAAAGTTTACATGTTTTGTCTTAGCCTGGATGGAGTTGAAGAACATTCTCCTTAGTAGAGTATCACAAAAGTGTAAAAGCAAGTATCCAATGTTCTCAATACTAATACGAAACTGGTTGACAAACAACTACACACTCACATGAGAGAAAAGCACCATTAAACTCAAGAGGGTAGAGGAGAAAGGTAGAAGGGCAAGGGAAGGAGGGAGGAGGATTAGTGAACTCTCAACTGATGGGAACAGTGTGAAACGGCATACGCCCTGGATGAAGGGCTCAACTACAACTTGGACTTTACCTAACAAATGCAAACAATGGAACCTAATTTTTTCTACCCTCATATTAATCTGAAATTAAAAGAAAAATTAGTGAAAAAAACTGAAGCAACAACAAAAACAATAACCACAACAAAAAGAAAACATTGGAACTTATAAATGTCACCCTAGCAAGATTTCACATTGTTTTACATTCAACAAATCTAACTTTTCTAATTGCTGCATTCACTTTTTCATAGATGGAAATGACCTATCTATGGGATCGATCTCCTCATTCTCTATATATTAAAGAGGGAATTTTCCAAAGATATTTCAGTCTTTGTGTGTTTGTGATTTTTTTTGGTATTTTCCTCTCCCTAATTTAATTCTGTCTCTTTCTAATGATGTTTACATACACAGTTTTCAAAGTCTGAGAGTCCAGTCTCATAGGATTGTTAGAAGATAACACACTGATGAAATACTGCTGTCTGTTTCTCAACCAGAAATTCCATTCATGTGGAAAAACACATTTTATCATTGAAATAGAGTGATCTTCTGATTTGTGGATGTTTCAGAATCTCTTGGCTAAATTCTAAAAAATAACTAAAAAGTCTCTAAATCATTTTCTCCTATTTGCAGAAAAGTTGTAATGATGCCTTCATAAAAATCAGTGAAGTCACATGCATCCCTCTATGTTTTCATGTTAATGAATTATCATTTGAAAAGGGTTTTGTCACTCAGACTCTCAAATTACCTAACATGCCTGCTCAAAATTTTTTTGGGCAGAGTTGAGCTCAAGGTCAAATCAGATGGTTGCTACCAAAACACTTGACCTAAAACATATATTGAGACATTTAGTTAATATTGGGATAATAATCAAACAGGCATGCTGAATTGACTTCAAATTCAATAATGAATTTCTTGAAGGTGATAAGAAATAGATCAATAGGAAGATGCTCAGAAGAATGCACATGACACATATTGGATTATCTGTTTTCAAGAAACTTTCGAAATGGGGATTATGACAATATAGACACTGTGGATTTTCACTCCTCTCTGTAATTTGCTTTTTCTTTCTGTCTGGCAAATTCTCATTTGTCCTTCAAAAGAGTTTGAATATCATTTTATCTATGAAAGCCAACTGTGATGAAGAGGGTGCCCTCTAGGGTGACATAATGAGACTCTGTCTCAAAACAAAAAATCTTATAAATATATTACATCATCAATATGAGGATTATGTCCTTTAAGTCCTTAGCCTTTTATACATATTTCATACCATCTTCTGAATTTTTATATTTTAATATTATATATGTAGATAAATGATAGGCAGATGTCAATGTGTACTATATCTATATGTGCAACAATGCTATGTGTGTCAGATATTGTGTCTTATCCATTTATATATTCCTAGTTCATGACACAAAACAGTTCATACAATAAGCTTAATGGACAAGTATTGAGTAAAATTAAATTAAAAGTAATTTGATGATACTGAGATTAAGTTTCCCTCATTCCATCAAGAAATCTTTTGGCTCAGCACCTGTAGCACAGTGGTTAGGGCGCTGGCCACATGCACCAAGGATGGTGGGTTTGAACCCTGCCCAGGCCACCTAAACAACAATGGCAATGGCAACAATAAAAAAAAAAATAGCTGAGTTTTGTGGTGGGTGCCTGTAGTCCTAGCTACTTGGGAGGCTGAGGGAGGAGAATCGCTTAAGGCCTAGAGTTGGAGGTTGCTATCAGCTGTGATGCCATGGCACTCTACCCAAGGTGACATAGTGAGACTCTGTCTCAAAAATATATATATCCTTTAAATATATTATGTTTAAACATATATTATTAAATATATGCTAATCTTAGTAAATGTAAAAAGTTGCAGAAAGATTTTGAAGTGACAGGTTGTCATGATTAAACAACACAGATATTTCATCAGTTGGACATATCTTTCTCTGCACCAAACAAAAAAATCTTTCACCTGATTTACCACTGTTTCAAAACTAATCATGAAAATACACTCACAAGTCTTGATCTATCCCAAAGCATTTTAATATCCATTATTTTACTTGAGTAAATTGGCTTGATTTGCACAACAAGACTGTGACAGGTTAAGCCAACCTTATTTTCTCAATTTATAAATCTAAAATTAAATAACTTCTTAAATTTCAAAACATTTTAGCAGCAGTCTCTCTGCACTCCATCTTTCTATCTTTCTCTGATTTGTAATTTTCCAATAAATAAAAGAATGATCTTAAGACAGTTTCTCAATTTTTCCCTGTTTTTCAAATAAGTCCGCAGAAACATTTCACGGAAAAGTGTCAGAGTTGTTCAGCCAACACTATTCATTAGGCAGTCATGAATCCCTTTAAGCCATAGACTCCTTTCAATATACTTAATGTTTCTTGATAACAAGTAGCAATCTTCTTTTTGATAAGTGCAAAGTGAAATTCTTGGTACATACCCCACTAACCTGCCATAAGTCTTTTTAACATGTTAATTACAACTGAATAGTTCCAATATTCGTGAATCAATCTGATGAAAATCCGATTTGTTTTTAAAGCTTTTCAAGTGATTTTAACCTGTTGCCAGTGTTGGTAGATGTCAGAATATAGTAGAATGATGGTTCTCAATCTTGACTATGTATTACAATTACCTTGGAATCTTTAAAAACTGTCCCCATAGGTGGGACCCAGGTATTATAGTTTTAATATTTCCCAGTGATTCCAATACACCTCTAAGTTGTGAACCAAGGCAACAGAGGAGAACAATTGCCTTGATTACTTTGACTTACCACCATGGGAGGACTCCATTATGTCCTTTGCGGCATTACATGCTTATCCCTTTTGGCAAGATGGCTATGAGTATGACATGGCAGATCCTTTTATCCTTGCTCTTTTGTTTAAAAACCTCAAATTCTTGTTTTGCTCATTGAGCGGTACTCAGTTGTCTGTCGTCGGATGTTGGCTTTCTTCGAGAGCTAGCTCTTGCTGTCTTCCCAGCGCTGTAGCACTCTGCAGAGACAGGGCAGACTAATTAATTAGCTCAGCTAGACCCAAGACACGAAAAGCTGCCCTCCATCTCCTTGTGCCTGCTTGTCCAGGCTGAGCCGTCTTTCTCGGTCTACTGTCCCATAAGAAGCACTACAACTAAAGGTGTCCACACCGAGCACCCAGAATTATAAATTACACTGCCATTCCACACTATCAGTCTTCTGCATCATGAAGAGATCCATTTATTAGAATAGATCCTTATGTGGCACCAGTTATTGTCACAAACTGGAAACAGGTCCCATAACTGTATGCTGGTCAACCAGTCAAGATTATTAGCAAAATCACTTACTCCCTGATGACATCTTTTACCTTTGTCTATAATCCTCTATCTATTGACTGCTGGTCTTTTCTTGTGTTTGATTTTCATTTTTATTCATCAATAGTAGTACGTTTTCAGACCAAGTATCGTAAAACCTTAAAAATTGCTTAGAATTTTCCCATACCTCACGTTTGCCTACACTAAGAGTTAATGCGGAAAAGCCATTACTGGGGCAATGAACATCAGGCCCGAATTATGTTGCTAATTAGCAGATTCAGATGCTGGTAAGAAAGTCACTTTTTTCTTTACTACTGCAATGATTGGGAGGGAATTAGAGCAGTTATTCCCCACAGAACCACATCTTACTTTTATTGCTCTCACTCTTTATCAGTCTGTCTCTGCTGCTAATCTAATGTTCTTATTTTACATGGAGAAGATTAATTATATCTGATATATGTAGACTCTTTCAGTTAAAGTTCTGACTTTTAAATAAACTGTAGTGACATATGTTGTTTTATTTCCAACTTCCCTCCTGACATCCCTCTGTGGTCACTGTGCATAATAGACACCACAGACTATCCGCCTCCATGTTTTAACCCATATTCCTTCCTCCTACCTCATACGCTCTACACCTCCTCGCCCAGTTCTTCTTGTTACACTTTCCAAAATTTACAAGAGGGTTATTGCCTCATAGTAAGTCAAGGCAAAACCAACATGTCTTTCCTGCTCAAACTCTGAAGTCTCTCAAGTACTTGTAACTTCAAGGACAGAAGCTAATTATTGACTGAATCCCTCCACGGAGATTTCCTTTTCACAACAACAAACCACCCCAAACAAAAAAGGACAAATAAGCTAAAAACACAAAACCACTCATTTAAGGCCTCTCCTGCTGCTCCTTAGGCTGCACAATTCAATTTGGAAACCTAATCAAGCACCCATGCTGAGGACAGTTCTGAGACAGCACAAACAGCAGAGGCAGACCCCTCCTCTGCCAGGTTCTTAAAATGCGGAGTCTTTTCTAGGCCTTGAAGGTTACTGTTGAGGAGATGGAGCAACCCCTGACTAAGATTTATGGTTCATTTCCACCATTCTGGGATGAAGAAAAGCTGAAATGTCCCACAACGTATGAATCCTAGGGGTCAATTCTAGGGGAGAGAGTACACGTTTGAATGTACACGTCCCTTTCTATAAAGTTAAACTTCATCAGCATTATTTCTTGTTGAGTTAATATTTTTCAGACATCTTAAGATTCACATCAAATAGTTATTTTTTAAACTTCTTAGGTAGTATACAAATTTCCATTATTCTGACATTTTAAATGTTTAGTTTATTAAAAATTTTTATAATTAGTCATCAGTCGGGTCAAAGTACTCATAGTAACGATTATGTCTTCTCATTATTATTGTCTACAGTTTATTAAAAAATGTTGGCTGGGTGTTGTGGCTTACACTTATAATCATAGCACTCTGAGAGGCTGAGACAGGAAGACTGATTGAGGTCAGGAGTTTGAGACCAGCCTGAGCAAAGTGATAACCTATCGCTACTAAAAATAGTAAAAATTACCCAGGCATAGTGGTGTGCACCTACAGTCCCATTGAATTAAGGGACTGAAGTAGATAGATTGTTTGAGCCCAGGAGTTGGAGGTTGTTGTGAACTAACCTGAGGCCATGGCACTCTAGCCAGAGTGACAGAGGGAGACTCTGTCTTTAAAAAAAAAAAGAACTCCTGCATCTCTTTGAGAACAGGATTAACCAACGCTGGCCTATTCACCGCATCTTCTGTAGTAGACCAAATGGAGACCTCCAAGTAACATGCTTATATCCTACCTCTTAGAACCTGTGAATGTGACCTTATTTGGAAAAAAAGTCTTTGCAGATGTAATTAAATTGGCATACATAGGTAAGCATTAAATATAATGATGTGTCTGTATAAGAGACAGACAATGACACACGTGAAGAAGGAAGTAGATGTGAAAGTGGAGGCAGAGACGGAAGGTCTGCAGTCACAAGCCAAGGAACACCTGGACTCACCAGAAGCTGGATAAAGCAGGTGCAGATTCTGCTTCAAAGCCTCCAAGGAAAGTATGGCCCTGCCGACACCTTAATTTCGGACTTCTAGACTCCAGAACTAGGCGAGGAAGCATTTCTTTTGTTTTAAGACACCAACTTTGTGATGCTTTATTATAGCAGCCCTAGAAAATTAATATACCTCCCCATTTCTTAGTGATTCTATATAATCCATTCTATAATTTTATATCATATAATGTACTTTATGATGATGTTATTATAATAAATAACTATAGGTAAATAATAACCAAGCCAGACTGAAAGTTCTACATTAAGAACTGATGCCTTAGTTGTACAAGACTGGAACAGAGATTCAGAGTGAAAGGGAAGTGTCAGAGTTTGAAGGAAGTAAGACAATGATATAACAGGATGTCGGGCTTTGATGCTCTGTGGAAATGAAGACTGTTTATTCTCGGGGTTCTTCCTTATCAAAGAAAGCATGTAGAAATCTTGGCAATGAAATTATGCAGTGTATAATCATGGTTTGCCCTTGAATAGCACCTTTACTTAAACATTTAGAAGAAAAATAAAAAACAGTGCATTTGGTAAATGAGTTGGTAGGTGTGTGTCAAAACAGAAAAGCATAGTATGACATTGGAGGTGTAATTTATATAGTTTTTAAAGATGTATAGCATAAGACCTTGTTCATGGCATGACTGTGAGTGAATGAATGGAACTGAGGAGAGCAGGTTTGTGTTAGGGATCACATCCATGCAGAAAGGATGGGGCTCTCCTCTATCATCAGTAGAAACTCCTCAAGAGAAAACAGGAAGAAATCTGATTAGAGAACAACAGGCAATATTGATAGCAACAGCTTTAACAATAGTAGATACTATTTATCTATCACTTACTATGTAGCAAATCCCATTCTGAATGCTCAGATAATATGTTTAATGTATTTTTGTTAAGAGCGTATGAGGTAGGTCATATTGTGACTGATATTAAGGAGAGGAAGTCGATGATTAGAGAGTTAAGGTTACACATGAAGGGGGGCAGGATTTAATCCTAAAAATGACTGAATTTAAAGTCCTTCTCTTAACCAGTATGTTATATTGCAAAGATGCTTGACAACCTTGTTTTATAATTTAATGCTATAATTATATACTGATTTAGAAAATGAAGTGCTAGGTATCAGCAGATTTATAAGAAAATAGAAATTTATGGCTAGTAAAATCTTGTTTTAAATGGCACCTTATTTGTCTCATATGACAAGGTATCATCATTCACCCATTTAAAAAAAAATTCTTATTTTATAGTAAATACATTGAATGAACTTGAAACTTGGAAAAAATGTACAGTATCAAACTTTTTGTGTTTGTCCCATGTATGTAATAGAATCAGGATATATCCTTATGATCAGTAAAATAGACATTTGTTTTATTCTAGGAAGGAATTTATTATTTTTTAGTCAGATATAGGGAAGATTTCTTGAAGGTCAGTTGCTAAAGAAATTTTTTCCCTCTCTAGGTCGGTGATAAGATTGTCCCAGAAGGCATAGAAAGCCCTAGAGCATTTTCCAGAGGGAGAATGTGGGTTGAGGTGAGCTGTCTGTGTTTTAGGGTTTCTGGGAGCCACGAGGTAAGGGATTGAGCTCTAAGGTCAGGTATAGATAATATGCAATATTTACACTGTTATCTGTGTGTCTGTAGCAAAATTCTGTTAACTGTTAACGACTATCTACACGTGTGTCATGGCAGTTAGGAAACGATCTGTACTCACCCTTGGAGGAAGTTATTTAATGGGGGCAACTCAAAAAGCAGTTACTTTTTCACTTATTGTTAAAATGTTACCTTTACCCTACAGGGACAGATTGTGTTTTTCTTAAAGTACTGCTATCTAGCAAATTACTGACAGTTGCTGTCATTAGGGAAAAGGTCAGCAAATTTGGATATGCATAATTCATCATATGTTCAATAACTCTGAAAAATTTTACCATAAGATTATTGACTGCCACTGTGTGATATAAACACCGTTCATCATTATTAACCTTTTATTTCAAAATATTGTTATGAGCATATCATGTTTCAAGGTTTTATTTTATAAAATTAACTATGCTGTGAATGTGAACTACTTTATGCCCATGTGAGTTCTGAGTCTTGAATCTAATTTCCTATCTAAGTACCCTCCTACATGCTCTCCCCATTAAGAAAAATGTCTTTAAAGTAATATATACATTACTTTATATAAACTTTATATATACTTTATATAAACATTATATACAATGTTTCCAAGTTTTCTTTTCTTTTTTTTTCTTAAGACAGAGTCTTCACTCTGTTTCTCCAAACTAGAGTGCAGTAGCATCAACCTAGCTGTCAGCAACCTCAAACTCCTGGGTTCAAGCAATCCTCCTGCCTCAGCCTCGAATGTAGCTGGGACTACAGGAACCTGCCATAATGCCTGGTATAGGGGACGCCAAGAGCCAGATGACATCTGAGCAAGATGATCTGCAGCTGAGGGGTGAACCTCATCTGTAGGGTTCCTTGTGGAAGAAGAGCCCGAGCCTTCAGCATGTAGTTATTGTTATTTACTCCCCTCACCTGTATTGTTCTGTCTCAATAAAAGGCTAGTGTGGAGGTTGTCAGGGCTACCCTGCAAAGAAGGGCTAAGCTCGCCTCCCTCAAGCTTGTACTTCTAATTCTCATCCTGCCTGCCTTCCTGTGGTGATAGAGCCCAGGGTCTTAGGGGCCCAACAGGTCATGACATCTGGCATAAGTCAACAGGATGCAGCAGGACACAACAGGATACCAGGGACATGGAACACCAGGCACTTTCCCCAAAGGGAAAGTGACACCCTGATGTAGGTGAAGCCTTTGGTAGATAGTGGGGGGTGGGGGGAGTCCAAAGGGAAAGTCCGCTCAGGGCAAGTGGGACCTGATGGCCAATGTAAAAGCAAGGGAACCTCCCACGAAATAAGTGAGGTGTTTTTTAACTTTCAACTATATGTGGAAAAACAGTATAATTCAGTTCTTTGCCATGGGAGCACTCTGCGAGCTTGGTTAGACCTGTGGTGTCTCAGCATAAAACTGAGGAAATTAAACCAGACCAATGGATGATGATGGAGAATAATTAGATTAAGAGTTAAACCACCTTTGTGCTAGGGAACTCCATTTGAAAAAAGAGTCTGGAACCAGTTAGCAAAGATTCTGCTGGAAAAGCAGTTTAAGCAGGAAAAACTGCACTACCTACCGAGGAATTGTGAAGGGTGGTACCCCTGAAGGGACCACAGGTAACAGCCTTTGAGAGAAATTTTGAAGGGCAGAACCATTAGTCCACAAATAACAGTCTTTTGAGATCTGTGAAGCAAGGACTTAGGACCTTAGGACCACGAGTAGCAAAGCCTTTGGAATATCGAGAGAAAAATCCTTCCTTGCAAAGATTGCAAGGAAAGCGTTATCTTTTGTTCATCCATTAAGTAAATATCAAAGGAAAGTTCACATAGTTAAAGAAATAGTAAATTCTCTCAGCTGAGATTTTTCTCATTTTGTTGCCTCAACTTAAAAAGACCTTTGAGGGAATTAGCATTACAATCATGGTTTTTCCCTAGCAGGGGCTAATAGTTTACATTTGTATTGGGCTTCTTCATTTAAAAAGCCCATACCTGGAATTTGGAACTTTGTCAGTTACCATACTTTGCCTAGCAGGAAAGGGGCTAGACAACAGGAAGAACTGCCCTTACCACATTAAACATTATTTTATTTGTGTATAAAAAGGAGGGGAAAAGTAGCAGTCCATATTGAATAACAGTCCTAAGTACATGCTCACTAGAGTTCTTTTCACTCTCAGAGTGGAAGCCTGGTTATGTACTGCAATGGGATCAAGGTTTTGCTCATATTATTACAGAAAATCAAGAAAAGCAGTGGTTACCAGCTCGCTGGATTAAGCCTTGACACTAGCAGGAAACCTTGCCAGTACTTTAACAAACTTGTTTTCACTAAATTTCTTTTATTCACAGGACCACAGCCTAGGTAATTTCATAATAAAGAAACCCTGGATCAATCTCCTCTGTGGAAACTCCAGCTGCCTCTCCCATATCACTGTCCATCCTCAGCAGGAAGCAGTTAAGAGCGGTCAGCGTCCTTTTTCCCAAAGAGGCAGTTGGAACTTTTATGCAGAGTGGGAAAATTGATATAGGATTTCATTATTTTGGGTTGTATATTAAGCCTCAGGCAAGCTTAGAATGCATCTTCTAAACCTTGGAAGGTTATGATAACAAAGACCTGGCACAGTAGGCTTTGAGGTAACGGTTATTCTGGTATTGGCCAAGGTAAGAGAATTTCACTTGTTGGATTTATATGTTTCATCTGGACACCTGATTTTTACTTAAAGTTATACTGCTCTGTGGAAAGGGTCTGAGTTCGGTGCAGCCCCTTCCCACCTAACTTAGCTTCAGGTGGTGCTTAATACTTCCCATGGAAGCATCATGAGCCCTATGGGTCAGCCCATAGCACATAGTTGAGTGGTGATTAGCACAGAGGGGACAGGTTTTCCCCTATGCCCAGTTTGGCTAAATTAGTTTCCTTTATAACCAGATTGGCTCCGTTGCTGTATTTTTGTTATACTTATATGCTCTTTTGTTTTACTTAGCAGAAAGCTCCTGGGTGAGGAGAATGGCTGAAATAACCAACAACAAATTTTCTCCCTTGACTATCCAGAAATGTCTTTAATACACTAGAGGGGGAAAATGTAGGGGACGCCAAGAGCAAGATGACATCTGAGCAAGATGATCTGCAGCTGTGGGGTGAACCTCATCCGTAGATGTTCCTTGTGGAAGAAGAGCCCGAGACTTTAGCATGTAGTCATTGTTATTTACTCCCCTCACCTGTATTGTTCTGTCTCAATAAAAGGCTAGTGTGGAGGTTGCTCGGGGCTACCCTGCAAAGAAGGTTTAAGCCCACCTCCCTCTAGCTTGCACTTCTAATCCTCAGCATGCCTGGTTCTTTCCTGTGGTGATTGAGACCAGGGCCTTAGGGGCCCGACTGGTTGCAACAGCCTAGCTAAGATTTTTCTGTTTTTTTAGTGGAGACAAGGTGTTACTCAAGCTCTTATTCAAGCTTGTATCAAACTTCTGAACTCAAATGATTCTCCCCTATAGCCTCCCAAATTGTTAGGATTATAGATACGAGCCATTGCCCTAGGCCCCAAGTATTCTTTTTATTTAAAAAAAATTTTTTTTAAGCCAACTCCAATAAGATTTCTGATCCCACCAAACCATTGAAACTGCTCTTCTTAAGGTCACTGATAACCTTGAAATAATTAAATCCAGAGATGTCTTTTAGTACCCATTTTACTTGATCTGTCTATAATTTTGAACATAAGTAATTAACATCTCCTGGAAACACATCTTCATTTTGTTTCTTAGAGACCTCACATTCTATGCTTTCCCAGTCTCTTTCACTGGTACATTTATCTCACAAACTATTAAATATTGAAATGTCACACTATTATTTTCTTGTAACTCTACTTTCTTGGTAAGCCCATGAGGAAACATACCTTTAAATGCCATTTATGCTCATGATTGCCCGATGTATAATTTCATCCCAGATCTCTTGCTAGAAATCAAGGTTGAGCGATCTACCTACCTGTCTATCTACCCCACTATCCGATCTGTACACACAAAAACACATACCCCTGCTTAGTGTCTCCACTTCAATGTATAATAAAACTTCCCAGTTTGAATGTTCAAACTGAACTGATGTTTCACCCTACATCTCAAATAACTACTTGCTTTACACAAGATCCTCTAGTTTCTTAGGCCAAAGTCTTTCTGTCTTCTTTTACTGCACTTCTTC
The DNA here is from genome assembly GCA_963574575.1 of Galagoides demidoff. NCBI lineage: Eukaryota > Metazoa > Chordata > Mammalia > Primates > Galagidae > Galagoides > Galagoides demidoff. The sequence goes on along the minus strand of CAUYQV010015213.1, from coordinate 6,011 downwards.
TCTCTTCTTTAACCTCCACATCTAGTCATTTCACCAAATCCTGTCATCCCTATATTTAAAATACATGCAGGTTGTAGCCAAGTGTGGTGGCAAATGTCTGTAGTCCCTGGTACTTGGGAGGCTGAAGCAGGAGTTTCTGAAGCCCAGGGGAGGGGTTTAAGACCAGCCTAATAAAGACAGCAAAACCCTTTTTCAAAATATAATAAATTAGAAATTATAAATAAGTAAATCCAAGTTGTTTAATGGATGTAGAATTTCCATTTTGTAAGATGAAAAGAGTTGTGGAGACTGCTGGACATTAGTGTAAACAGATTAACGTTACTGAACTGTACACTTAAAACTGGTTAAGGAGGTGATTTTTATGTCATGTGTATTTTATCACAATTAACAATATTTAAAGAAATACAAAGTATAAAAAGTGTAGAATTTGACCACTCTTCACTGCTTCACTCCTCATACCTAATCTAAGCCACCGTTATCTGATGCCAAAACTCCCACACTAGAGAAGAATATAAAAGAGAAAACTTCCAGGGCAGCGCCTGTGGCTCAGTGAGTATGGCCCCAGCCCTATATACTGAGGGTGGTGGGTTCAAGCCCAGCCCCAGCCAAACTGCAACAAAAAATAGCTGGGCTTGTGGCAGCTGGTCCCAGCTACTTGGGAGGCTGAAGCAAGAGAATCGCCTAAGTCCAGGAGTGGGAGGTTGCTGTGAGCTGTGATGCCATAGTACTCTACAGAGGGTGATAAAGTGAGACTGTCTCTAAATAAAAAAGTGAGAGAGAGAGAGAGAGAGAAAACTTCCAATAAACTTCTCTGCTTCTCCTACTTCTCTATGAAGAAGTGAAAGTGATGCTGTTAAGTATGTCAGATGATCTTTCCCACTGACTTCCTCTCACACTCAGGGTAGACACTAGAGCCATAGGTGGCACAGGTACGACTCCATTACTTCCCTTGGCTTCTGGGACTCGCCCTTTCACTCCCTCTGCTCCATTCACATCCGTCTCTGAGATTATCGGGCACTCCTACCTGAGGTCTTTGCGCATGACTTTTCTCCTGTCTAGTATTTATGAGGCTAACTCCTTCATTTTTTAATCTTTACTTAAAAGCCACCTCAGAAAATTATGTTTTAACTTAATACCCTGCAAATGCTTGATATTTTATTTTTCATCCTCTTTACATGTGCTCCTTATCCCTTATGTAGTCCAAATATACCAACTGTTCTAATAAAAACAAAACCATAAAACAAAAATACCAAAGAGTTGCAACGGCTTAACTCAACAGAAGTGATTTTTCTCCTGCATATCTGGGATCAATGTGAGAGGCGGAGTGGGATTCTCCCAAGTTTGTTCTTGTCTGTCTTCACCTACATAATAGAAAGGAGAGTGTTTACAAATATGGCCTCAACCATATCTCCCACTCCACATGTTCATTCTGCAATGTGAGAATAGCACTCCTTCAATCAACAGGTGGATCTGTGTTCCTTTCCCTTGATTTTGGGCATGCTTCTGAGTATGAAAGAAATGACACAATGTGGCTGCTGAGGTCAGAGCTGTTTCTCTCAGGATGCACCAGTATCTGTGTTGTGTGGAACCCCAGCCACACGATCTTCCCTTGCCGAGTCTCAGCTGAGTTTCCACACCACAGCCTGTACTACCCACAGAAGGAAGTAGAGAATCATCTAGATGATAAGCTCTCAGCTACAGAGATTTCCAGCCTTCAGGTCTTGCCAACTAAAGATATAGACATTTAACAGCAGAGTTGAACTATCCCTCCTAGTCTTTGTTCACATTTCTAATCTATAGACTCCATGAAGGTGATAAAATTGTTGCTTTTGTCACTAAAAAGCAAGCTTTTGCATCAAAAACTCATTTCATTTAATGTGCACCTACTATGTGCCAGGCACAAGGGAACAAATTAAAAAAGTATCCATAATGATGGCTGCAACCAAATGCCACTCCATTTGGAAGTTTGTTGATCAATAGATAAATAAAAAGAGCTAGACCCCAAGAATGGCAAGTAACCGTGTTGGCTGAAACTGCTTCATTTTTATTATCATACTGTTGGTCAGAATTTATTCATTTGGTTCAATCTGAGTGCAATGGTTCTGATCCCATTAGAACTCTGTAAAATGTTGTCTCGTGACATGGCTAAGGGTATGGAGAATTTGTTCTGGATTGTCAGCCTCTGCCAAAGTCCCTCACTATTTATTCTTTAATTATTAGTCTTTATTATTGAACTCTCGAACTAGAAGATAAGCTTCATGGAGATATGGATACTTTTTTTATTTGTTCCCTTGTGCCTGGCACATAGTAGGTGCACATTAAATGAAATGAGTTTTTGATGCAAAAGCTTGCTTTTTAGTGACAGAATCAATGGGTTTCTGGTTGGCGTATTCTTATAAATTTACCCTGGAATGCCCTTCAAATCTCAATCAAAGTAATCACTCTAACCTTAGATAGATTTTACATAAATTATTTGTATTTAAAATAGGCAAGAACATAAATCTCCATGTGTTTCATATCTTTAAACTAATCCACCAAATACCATAAACTAAGATATGCTATATTAAAAGTATAATCAACCTCTCACAACACATTTTTTTTTCTGAAATCTATTTCCTGAGAAATTCAATAATATTTTCTGTGGTGCTTCCAACAGCACCTGTTGATTAATGATTTTCTTTTTGTCATAATAGTTTTCTGGGTATTTAAATATTTAAATGTTTTTTCATACTGTGATTAGCTAAAATTTCAGGGCATTTCCTGCACCTTTGGAAAATTTTATCATTAACAAGTGTAATTCCTTTATTAACTCACCAGGTTTAAATCTATTTTAACAGTCCCTTTGAAAATGCTGCATATTGGCTCGGCATCTGTGGTTCAAGTGGCTAAGGTGCCAGCCACGTACATCCAAGGTGGTGGGTTCGAATCCAGCCCAGCCACCAAAAAACAATGGTGGCTGCAACCAAAAAAAAAAAAATAGCCAGGCATTGTGGCGGGCGCCTGTGGTCCCAGCTACTTGGGAGGCTGAGGCAGGAGACTTGCTTGAGCCCAGGAGTTGGAGGTTACTGTGACCTTTGATGCCACGGCACTCTACCCAGGGGGAAAACTTGAGACTCTTTAAAAAAAAAGAAAAAGAAAATGCTGCATATTTTTATCAGATATGATTAGCTTATTCTTTATTTGTATGTGGTACAAAAGGCCAAGAATTTTCAGCTCCTTTATCTTTATCTTCTTTGCTAGCAGTTGTATTAACAGTTCTATCTTTTATCCATTGTTTCTTTGCAAAAAAAGTGGAGTTTTGTTGTTGTTGTTGTTTGGATTTTTTTTCAGGGTTTTGTTTTGTTTTGTTTTGTTTTGTTGTTTTTTGAGACAGGGCTTCATTTTGGGGGGAGGATAGAGTGCAGTGGGTTCATCAGACTTCGCTGTAACCTCAGGTTCCTCGGCTTGAGAAAACCTTCTGCCTCAGCCTCCCCAGTAGATGGGACTACAGGCATGTGCCACTGTACCAGGTTAATTTTTTTCTATTTTTGGTAGAGATAGAGTCATATTCTTGCTTAGGTCCCTGAGCTCAAGCAATCCTCTTGCCTTAGCCGTCCAGAGTGCTAGGATCACAGGTGAACCCAGTCCAATTTCTTTGCAAAAGTAGTTTTAAGTCAAATGGTTTATTTTGTGAAGCATGCTTTGATTAAAACAAAGTTATTTAATCCATTAGCCCTGTAAACAGGCACAACTAAAATATAAACAGCTGCAGAAAACATTTGTTCCTGGTGGTTGTATGACTGAGAGCACTGATCTCTTACTGGCTGTCAGCTGGGGAGTCTCAACTCCTAGAGACCAAATACAGTTTCCTACATTTTGGCTTCTCCATATAACCTCTCATATTTTGAATCTTCTTTTTCAGAAAGGGTTTAAGATTTTTTAAGGGCGTGGTTGATTAGGCCAGATATACCTCCATAATCCAGTTCCCTTTGGCTTAATTTATGAACTGATTAGCACCCTAATGCAGGGGTGATATCCTGGTCTATGGGGAGGCCTCACTCCCATTCAAGGGAGGGAATGGTACACTAAATACCACGTGGCAGCAATCTTGAGGACAATCTTAGACATATGCTTACCTCGATGCTGAAAGATAACTAAATAATGGGAGGCATCTTGTCTCCTCAGAATCACATGTGCCCCTTAAAAAAATCTCAGGGACTCTATGACCTGTGACTGAATAAAGATGATGATATTAGTTCTTATTTTAATTAGTTAGATATTTTTTCTTAAAATTTCAGTGAAAACAATATAAATGGAAATTCTCATACTTTGGTTTTTTACACAATGGACCATCATATCTCTATCTTAGCATATGTACATATATTTCATTTTCAAATCTACCCAAGAAAGATGTTTGTATGTAAAAAGTTGAGCACTGTGTTAGCAGATGTGGCTCCCAGGGTCTCCTTTGTATTTGGGGCTCTCAACTGGTCCAGCTTCCCTGAGGAAGATGTTTCCTTTTCATTGAAGATGAGTCTTTGGCTGTGTCTGATGTTCAAGCAATTTATTCGGGCAGTGCTGTTACAAGATGGATTCACAGGAGAGGGTGGTGGCATGTGAATACCGACAAGGGCCCTTAAGAGCACCTGGCTAGGAGGGTCTCCCCCAGAGATCATTCCCAGAGTATGAGGGCTTCTTCCCTGTTCTTATACCTGGGTGTAATTCAGTCTGGGTAAGTTACCATAAAGGAAGTTTAAGATATTTTCTGAAAGTACCTTTGTTTTAAGGTTCAGAAAAGTTCTACCTGTGCTGAGGGGATCTTATATCCTGGAAATCCCCAGACCAGGATGAGAAATTCCCAGGCCAGTTTGTATCAGATTGCTAAGTCACAAGTAGTGTAGGACCAAGAAGTGTTTGAATGAGCCTTATGTGTACTATTAATCTTATAGCCACAAAATGTCCACTGCCTGGGGATATAAGCTTAATAGCTGGGTCCTGGTACACTATGTCAAGACAGTTTCTAGGACACCAGGTACTAGACTGTTACTGAGTAAATATAGAATTAGGGTGGTTGTGAGAAGTTCACTAAAAGAGAAAAATGTTGTGGCTACAAGCTTAGGATCAATGCAAAGGTTTGTCTGTTCGTAGAAATTTGAGACTGTAGGACGACGACACAGGAACATGTCACTCATGATTTGTTTAGATACACTCCTCCTTTTCATACACTTTTTATTAAGGGAACAGGTATGAAATGAATGGATAAGAAAAAGAAGGATGTTAGAATTTCTGTAAGACACAGAGGACAAAGGACAGAGGGAAGCCCCATTTCTGTATCATCCACTAAGTGGTGAAATGACTATTGGAGAATAAATTGACCAGTACACGTTTCTGAGTTGCAACAGATCAGGTAGAGTAGTTTGAAGACAACAGTCAGAAATCATAGGAGCCAAAGCCAGAGAAAATGAGGGGATTTTGAGTTTGGGGAACAGCTTTCTGAAGCTAATTGATCTAGGAAACTACAACCAATGACATATAGAAAACGTTGGGAGAGACCTGGGACAGTCTGGGTGTCTGCTCTGAGTTTATACAAAAACTCAGCCAGAGAGAAAATACTATTTGTGTGAATGTATTGTGCTCCCTTCCTCACCCCGCTGACTGTTAGAGCCTGTGGGTACAGTGATACTGCTAGAAAGATACATAAGGGGCTCTACAAGAGTGGCCATCTCAAGCCAACCTCAGCCCATGACTTAAAGCCTGCTATAGCTACAGACAATAACCTTTTTGTTTACTAGAATAGAAACTTGAAGAGAGGATATTCACTGGGGGGTTATTTCCTTCACAAGGCTGGGTCAACTTCTCTTATAGAGAGGAGACAATTCATGATTTTGAGGCTTCATTTGTTTATATTTGTTTAAGTATAACCCCACATAACTTTTCCTTTTTTTTTTTTTTTTTTTTTTTTTTTTTAGAAGGTGCCTCAAGCTGTCCCCCTGGGTAGAGTGCCATGGCATCACAGCTCATAGCAACCTCCA
>CAUYQV010015212.1:0-36091 GCA_963574575.1 Galagoides demidoff | reverse complement strand
CAAAAAAAAAAAAAAAATGGCCGGGCGTTGTGGCGGGCGCCTGTGGTCCCAGCTACTTGGGAGGTGGAGGCAGGAGACTCGCTTGAGCCCAGGAGTTGGAGGTTGCTCTGAGCTGTGATGCCATGGCACTCTACCCAGGGGTATAGCTTGAGGCTCCGTCTCAAAAAAAATAAAATAAAACAAAAAATAAATTCGTACTAATTTGTATGAATAGGATCTAGTTTGAAGCACTAAGAAGGGTAAGATATCAATTTGCAAAGAGTCCCTATCAGAACAACATGATCTAGAAGTCAGAATGAATGAAATAGGAGCTCAAACAGAAGCCAGAGTAAAACATCAGACTTGTCTCGAAGCTTGGATGGAAGAATTGGTGAAATCATTGATGCTTTATGAAGCGTTTATAAGAGCAATGCCTGAAAGAAATCAGCAGTTTATAAGTGGATATCTTGTTTTAAGAAGGGATGAGATGAGATGAAGTTGAAGATGAAGGAATTTTGAGGAAAAAATTAAACTTATTCATGGCCCAATTGAAGAGAACCCATGATAAACAGCACAAACAACGGCCAACAGCAGACTGTCATCTCAGTCGGTTCAGCTTACACAGTTCTGACCGAAAACTCAAAAGTGAGCAAACTTTCTTCTCAGTGGGTGCCACACGATTGCACCTAAATCAACTGCACACGAGAGTAGAGCCTTTGATGGAAATTTTAAACAAGTGGAATCAAGATCCTGACGCAATTTTTTAAAGAATTGTAACAGGAGATGAAACGTGGATTCAGTACTTTCCTGAAGACAAAGTACAATCAAGGCCATGGCTACCAGGAGGTGGGAGAGGCAATCAAAGCAAAGGCAGACCCACCGAGAGCGAAGGTCATGACAACAGTTTCAGGAGATGTTCAAGGCATTTGGCTTATTGACTTTCTGGAGTGTCAAAGAACAGTAACATCTGCTTATTATTTAGGGTATTTTGAGAAAGTTAGTCAAAGTTTTAGCAGAAAAACTCCTAGATAAGCTTCACCAGAGAGTCCTTCTCTGCCACAACAATGCTCTTGCTCATTCCTCTCCTCAAACAAAGGCAATTTTGTGAGAATTTCAATGGGAAACATGAGGCATCCACTTTTTACGGCATGATTTGGCTATTTCTGACTTCCTTTTGTTTCCTAACCTTAAAAAGAAATCTGCAAAGGGCACCCATTTTTCTTTAGTTAACAATGTGAAAAAAGGCTGCATTGATGTTAAATTCCCAGGACCTTCATTTCTTCCTTTCTTTTTTTTTTTTTTTTTTGAGACAGAGCCTCAAGCTATCCCCATGGGTAGAGTGCCATGGCATCACAACTCACAGCAACCTCCAACTCCTGGGCTCAAGGGAGTCTCCTGCCTCCGCCTCCCAAGTAGCTGGGACCAGAGGCGCTCGCCACAACGCCCGACTGTTTTTTTTTTTGGTTGCAGCCATCATTGTTGTTTGGTGGCCCAGGCTGGGGATTCGAACCCGCCACCTTAGGTGTACGTGGCTGGCGCCCTAGCCGATTGAGCCACAGGCACCGAGCCAGGACCTTCATTTCTTAGGGATGAACTACCCAGCTGGTATAATTGCTTAGAAAACTATCTTGAACTTGACAGAGAGTCTGTTGAAGGTTTATATTTTTTATTTTTATCTATTAATTGCACATTTCCCCCAATTTTTTGAACTCCTCTCGTATGTTACGCCGCACATCAACAGCCACATCATGTCAGGTTGTCCTACTATTAATAGGAACGTTTCATCACTTCCATATGGAGGTGACTCCCAGATATCTCTGCAATAAAATCAGTTTCCCCTTTGTGATCTCATCTGCTTTCTATCCTACAAGAATTCCTGCATACTTGTGATCTTCTGGTAGCCCTCTTCACTGTTGTCCTGTGCCTTTAAGGATTTCACATATACATGACTGAATGTGTTAGTAAAAGGAGATTTGAAGCAGGATTAGGGAGACTGGTGTATGTGTTTTTGTTCACTCAGACCTCTCTAGCTAACCTTGCGTTAGGGCAACACTGAAGAAGTATCACATACGTCAAATCCTCACATTATGCCCCATAAATATATACGGTTATTATGTCAATTAAAAGTCAAAAATAACTTCAAGGAACTATCAGAAGATGAAGATGAAAACCAGATTGTTATGGGCTGTGTTTTGTTCCCTCAAAATCCATAGGTTGAACCCCTAATCCTCCATGTGACTATATGTGGGGAGGGGGCCCTTATAAAGGTAATTAAGGTTAAATGAAGACATAAGAGTAGAACCCTAATCCAATGTGATGGGTATCTTACAAGAAGAGAAAAGAGGCTGGGTGCAGTGGCTCACGCCTATAATCCCAGCACTTTGGGAGGCCAAGGCAGGAAGATTGCTTGAGGCCAGGAGTTGGAGATCAGCCTGGGCAACATAGAGAGACTCTGTCTGTACAAAAAAATTGAAAACTTAGTCAGGCATGGTGGCATGAGCCTATAGTCCTAGCTGCATAAAAGACTGCCCAGCCTAGAAATTTTGAAAATATAGGGATAGTAGGAAAAGGTATTTTGATGGAATTGAAAGCACACAAAAGGAAAAGTTGGGTTAACAAGTACTTCCATTATACTGATGCAATGTGTTTACATGTGTTGGCGTTAGTGGATACTGCCGATCGGTTTCCAAAGTGGTCGCCCCACTTCACACTTGCATGAGGGAGTTCCACTGGATTCACAGCCTTGCCAACGCTTTCCTGTCCTTTTCATTTTAGCCATTCTGGTGGGTGGTACTGCTTTGTAATTTCAATTTGCATTTTCATGACTAAAGAAGCTGGAAATGTTTTAATGAGTTAATTTTCTCTGATCTCTTTTCTCAGCTTTTTATTATGAGAATTGTCACATACAGAAAAGTTGGCAGAACTGTATAATGAGCACTCACATGCCCAGTACCTAGATTAAAACTATTGCTAACCTTTTGCTAATTTGCTTTATGTTTGCAATTGTTTTGCCGAATCTGTTGTAAAGTAAGCTTCAATCACAATGACACATGACTCATAATTACACCAAGTATCTCTAACAGACAGACATTTTTCTACATAACCACAAAACTGTGGTCATATCTAATTAACAATTAGACGATAATTTCCTAAAACTGTTACCAAATAGTCTGTACTGAAGTCTCCCCTGTTGTTCTCAAAATATTTGTAATCTACTTTTTTGAACCAGAGGCCAATCAAAGCTGGATTGCTGCATTCATTTGTTATAGTCCTTTAAATACACCCACCATTTTCCCCATCCTCACCCACAACATTCACTTTTTGAAGAGCCAATTCTATTCTACTTGTCTATATAAAGCAATTTTTTTTTTGAGACGGAGCCTCAAGCTATCCCCCTAGGTAGAGTGCCATGGCATCACAGCTCATAGCAACCCCCAACTCCTGGGCTCAAGTGAGTCTCCTGACTCCGCCTCCCAAGTAGCTGGGACCACAGGCGCCCACCACAACGCCTGGCCATTTTTTGGTTGCAGCCATCATTGTTGTTTGGCGGCCCGGGCTGGGGATTCGAACCCACCACCTTAGGTGTACGTGGCTGGCACCTTAGCCGATTGAGCCACAAGCGCCGAGCCTAAAGCAATTTTTTAAAAAATTCAAAACCTTGGTGCCTTAAAACACCTATTCTAAGATAGCTTACAATTTTGTGAATCACAAATTCAGGCAGTGATTCTTCTGTTTCCCGCGACATTGGAAAGATCACTTGGTGACATTCTGTCATCAGATGAGCTGCTCTGGCAGGCCCAAGACGGCTTCAGGGCCCTCAAGTCTGCCACCCTGGTCAGGACGGCAGGAAGGCTAAGATGCCTCATGGTAGACTCAGAGGAGTCAGGTTTTTAATGATGGCTCATGGCTCTGAGGACAAGTGTTTCGGGTAACAGGACGGGAGATGCGTTGCCTTTTATGACCGAGCATCAGGAACACACAGCATCACTTCCATTATGCTCCACTGTTTGGAGCAGTCACAAGGCCCACCTAGATTCAAAGAAACTTGCAGCTACATTTTGAAAACTGCCTTGATCTGGCCTCTGGCCACAAATTATTTCCCTTTCTCTCACAATCAAAATACACAGCCTTTGCCGAGATCCTCTGAAGTCTCATCCCACCATGTCAGCAGGCTCTGTCTCTCTGAGATGTGCCCATCTTTCTCCTGGGCTCCCTGTGAAGCTCTGTAAGACCACAGCCTTGGGAGTCTCAGAAGGGTTAGTGTCCCGCTGAGAAAAGCCATGAGCCGTGCCTGTTAGATTCCTAGAGAGCTCCTCTCACGTGTGCAACTGAGAGGGTAGGAAGCACCATCTCGAGTCTTTCTCAGGTCACAAACATGGATTTTATATTATTTACGCTACAGATTCCCCGAGACAATATTTTACTGTCAGTGCCACATTCTGGTTTGTCTACTTGTTTCCTCTTGGTGTCATTTAACTTTTTCTCAAATCCTCCTCCTTGACTTCCAAATTTCCTATAAACCTTAGGTCTTGAGGCTTGATTGGATTCAGGTTGGATATTTTGGCAAGAAGATTTCCCAGTTGATTCATTATACGCTATAACTGTGTGATCTACAGGTACATCCCACCGGGTCATCCTACTATTAGTATACTAGGTTTCATTACCTAAGATATTAATGATCTCCAGGTACCCCTATTGTAAAAGTACAGTTTCCTCCTTATGACTACTGTGAAATCTATGTGGGGACACTATGAAAAAGATGAAATGCTTCCCAAATTCATGTCACCCTGGTGTAGGCACTGGCATCTTGGCATCCTTTCAATTTCACTCTGTGCTATGGAAGTAAGTCCTGACCTGGCTTCTGACCTTCTGTCCCAGTACCTCCTCCTGCTTCCAGTGTCTGCTGACTGAGCTGAGACCGTCCCTGAACTGCTCTCCTTTTCCTGGTAGCAGTCTTTGCATCCCACCATCTGCATCCCACCTTTGGCTAAGCTGTGCTTGTCTTTGTTCTAGATGTCTATCAATTGGATCCCATCTGCAGAAGTTCCTGGACACTTCTGGTCTTCTGGTGGCCCTCTTGTCATTTTCCTGTGTTTTTATGGGTTTCATGTGTACACATGCAATACCTACAAAGAGACAGAATGCATGGTTTAAGAAGAGCTGAAGCAGGAAGTCAGAGGGTAGGTGCGTGTTCAATCGGATGTCTCTAGACAACTTTACTCTAGGCAGGGATGTCCAACGTGCAGCCCACGAGCCACGCGCTGATTTTCTAAGGACGCTTTTTGCTTACTTGTGGCACTGGATGTCACAAAAATTGTGTAGGGACCACTTCTTTCTTTTTCTTTGCTAATTGCTTTTGTTAGTGTTCGTGTATTTGTATGACCCAAAACAACTCTTGTTCTCTCAATGTGCCACAAATCAAAAAAAGGTTAGACACCCCTGCCTAGGGCCACAACAAAGAAGTGACGCTTGTATCAAATTATCACATTTTACCCCATAATTTGTCAATTAAAAATAAAAGATAAATTTAAAAACTGTATCAGATGATGTAGATCAGCGGTTCTCGACCTGTTCATGACCCACAGGAACTGTATTAAAGGGCCATAGCATTAAGAAGGTTGAGAACACTGATGTAGATGGAAACATGATTATTATGTACAATTTTGGGTCCCCCACCAAAATTCCAGTTTGAAGCCCTGATTTCCCATGTGACTATACTTAGACATAGGGCCCTTAGACATGTTAAGTGAGGTTTTAAGGACAAAGCCCAATCCAATATGACTGATGTCTTAGAAGAGAGTGAGAGACACCAAGGGTGCACGTGTACAGAGGAAAGGCCCTTGTGCAGACACAGTGAGAAAATGACCATCTGCAAGCCCAGGAGAGAGGCTGCAGGAGAAGCCACCTCCACTCGGTCAAGTTGAATTAACAAGGGCATCCATTATAATGATACAATAGCTGCTTCTGTGTGACTTATGGAGGGTGACACACACACATTAAAAAAAACCCTCTGAATATATAAGACGAGTTTACGATCTTTCTTAGTACTGCCAAAGACTGTGGGAAGAATCTAAAATTGGCACTCCCCCCACACAAGGTTGCCTTGTGCCCATCAATTTATTTCAATCTCACGGGAGGCGTTTTGGAGCAGCACTCAAGAAATAGCTCAACCAAAAGAACATTTAAATTATGTAAAAATGAACTCCAGTGATTTAAATCCATTATCTTTACATAATAAAATTCCAAACATAGTACTGTAATTTCAAAATACACACACACACACAAAAACTTTAATAATTTGATCTCATAGGAGATAAATGCCACCTGAACTTTTGCAGGAAAAAGTTGGATTGGAGAACAATAAATTCTCACCTTCAAGTACATTTAGTAAGTTGCATTGGAAAGGAGACAAGTATAGCCAAGCCATGAATGAGGATTATAGGCATAATGACAGCTGTTTAACAAATGTTCACTGAGTGCTTGCTATGGTCCAGGTATTGTTTTGGTGCTGAGCATAGCGGTAAACAAAATAAATGGATAATGATAAGAAAGGCATTTATTAAGCCTGTACTATAGCCCAGGCTCTGAGTTCAATGCTCTGTATACAGCTGAACCTTTAACAACTCAAGTTTGAATTGCATGAGTCCACTTGTATGTGAAAACGTTTTTTATTCATGGCTGGATATGGTGACTTATGCTTGTAATCCCAGCACTTTGGGAGGACAAGATAGGAGGATCACTTAAGGCCAAGAGTTTGAGACCAGACTGGACAACATAGCAAGACCCTGCCTACATAAAAAAAAAAGACTTAACCAGTGTGGTGCTGTGCACATATGGTTCCCTGATACTCAGGAGGCTGGGGCAGGAGGATCATTTGAACCCCAAAGTTTGAGGCTGCATAAGCTTTGACCACTATACTCCAGTATGAGTGACAGAATGAGACTCTATCCCTTAAAAAAAAAAATAAAGTTACACAGAGTGTTTCTGCTTCTCCTGTCTCCCCTTCCACCTCCTCCATGTCTTCTGCCTCTGCCACCCTTGAGACAGTAAGACCAGGGCCTCCTTTTTTTCTTCCTCTTCAGCCTACTCATTGTGAAGATGACAAGAATGAAGACCTTTACGATGATCCACTTCTACTAAACGAGTAGTACACATATTTTCTTTCTCTTATCATTTTTCTTAATGGCATTTTCTTTTCTTTAGCTTGCATTATTATAAGAATACAGTAGACAATATATATGATATTCAGAATATTTGTTAACCAACTGTTTATGTTATCAGTAAGGCCTCTGGTCAACAGTAGGCTATTAGTACTTAGGTTTGGGAGAGTCAATAGTTACACGCAGATTTTTGACGGGGATTCAGGGCCTCTATAGTACGCCTCAGTGTTGAAGTGTCAACTGTATATTGGCTCATTTGTTCCATGACTACTATGGTCATCTCCATTCCAAGAGGTACCTCAGCCAAGGTCACAAAGCCAACTAATGTGATGGAAGTTGGACTCTCCCCAGGCCTGTCAGATTCCTGACATAACACATTATTTGAGTAGAAATAGCTGCTGGCAATGTTTCCTGGGTAGGGAACTACCAGGTAAGCTACTTTAAAACACATTCACCCTATTTGCTTAAGCATTCCACTTTTGCAGTTGATGTAAAAGTAAAACTTAGTACAGGTCTACCAAAACTACAAAAAACCTAAATTAGCGAAGCCCAATGAGCTCTCATCATGACATTATTAACGACTTACACTCACAAATCTAGGGAATTATGTTTGACTTAGACTGTCGCTTGGTGAGGTTAACTGTTTTTTAACCACTTGATCTTAGTTTTTTCATTATGTCACTGTTACATTTTGTAACTGCTCTAATACTTGCATATCACCTGTACTGTTGTTTACTTAAAAACTTTGCTTGATGTTTTAAAGGAAATTTAATATCTTTGCTATAAATAAAGAGCCATTCATTCATTCCACAAATATTTACAAATTGCCTAACCTACAGTAGGCATCAGGAATACCGAAATGAAAAATGGACTTAAGAGACTCCCCACTCTCATGGTGCTCACGTTCTAGTAGGGGTGACGGACAATAAACATGATGAGTAAGTGAAATAAATAGCTCCTTAGAGAGTTATCAGTGATGGTGGGAAAAGGGGGATGTCTTAGTCCATTTTGTGCTGCTATAACATCTGAGGCCAGTAATTTATAAAGAGCAGAAATTTATTTTCTTACTGTTATAGAGGCTAGAAAGTCCAAGATCAAGGTTCTGGCAATAGATAAGGGCCTTCTCGCTGAATCCTCACATGGCAGGAGTCAGAAGTATGAAAAAGGGGATGAACTTTGTGTCCTCACATGGCAGAGGAAGAGACAGAACCCACTCCCAAAAGCCCTTTCCATGGCACCATGAATCCATTCATGATGGTGGAGCCCTCATGACCTAAACACCTGCCATTAGGGTCCCCACTCAAGTGCTGCTGCATTACAGATTAAGTTGCCAACACATGAATTTTGAAGGACACATTCAAACCACAGCAGGACAGTGCCAAGTGTAGTGGAAAATAGTTAAAATTTTCGATTAGAGTGGCCAGGCATGGCCTCATTGAGATGGTGACTTTTGAAGGCCTGAAAGGGCCCAGTCACATGGAAATCCAAGAGAAAGGCAATTTAGGGAGTGGAACAGACAGTGCAAAGTCCTGAGGAACAAGTGTGTCTGGGGTGTTTAAGGAACAAGGTGGTCATGGGCAGAAACAAGGAGAATAGATAGAAAGCTAATGCACAAGAGATGATGGTAACTTGGAGCAGAGTGATGAGAAATGGCCAGATTCTGGCTTGGCGCCCATAGCACAGTGGTTACAGCATCAGCCACATACACCAAGGCTGGTGTGTTCAAACCCAGGAACCTAGTAGGCCCAGCCAGCTAAATAACAATGACAACTGCAACATAAAATAGCCGCGTGTTGTGGCAGATGCCTGTAGTCCCAACTACTTAGGAGGCTGAGGCAAGAGAATTGCTTGAGCCCAAGAATTAGAGGTTGCTGTGAGGTGCGACGCCATGGCACTCTACCAAGGGCAACATAGTGAGTCTGTCCCCCGGTCCCCTAAAAAGAAAGAAATGGCCAGATTCTGGAAATCTGAAGGTAGAGTCAGCACGTGCTCATGGGCCAGTTATAGAGTGCAAGGGTGGTGGGGAGGGGATCAAGGAAAAGTCTGAAACTTTGGACTTGAAGGCAACTGGAAGGATGGAGTCCAATATGTGCTGTATTTCCTTGTCCCCACCACCTGCCACCATGGGTGCTCTCCATCCCAAAGATTTGGATTTCTCTCACTCGCATCACAGTGATGTCATTCCACTCTCAGTGAAAGAAGCTTACAAAGCCCTTGTCTTCAAAAGAACAGATTTAAAGCTGCGTGTAGTTTTGCTCATCTAAAGGCTGATTTGCTCCTGAGACCTGTGACTTCTGAGGCTGCATCTTAAAAGCGAATGCCGCTCCCATCCTGTCCAGCAAAACCCTTGCCCTGTGTTCTAACATCTGTACTTCCACGATTCTGCAATCTTGTAATGATTACACTGGAAAAATTCCTCTATTTTTCAGGGATCCGACAATATCATAATACTGCAATTCGGCCTATTGTAAATATATCAAACATACTCTCAATATTATAAGTATGCTGAAATTCTGTTCATTGTAACCTGGTACCTTGATTGGTTGGTCAAATACAAAGGAACCAGCTTTCTCAGAGAAGAGAGGTACTCCTGGCTCTTAGGAGTTATGCTCTAGACAGATACGTACTTGATAAAGCACGTGCCACTCTCACAAATGAATCAATGCAGTGTGCCATTGTAAGCTCAAACTTTTATTAATTTCACTTTTTCTGGTTTATTCACTTTATTAGTTCAAGGGGAAGACAGATTATTTTAAACACAGTAACAATATACATGCAATGAATGATAGTTTCGTCCTAAGCCAAGACATTAGATAATGAAAACAAAGCAATATCACTTTATCTTAAACATTGGCCGTTACTTTAGTATTAAAATAATAGTGCATTTGAGTTTAGAGCCAATATTCTGGATCTTTGTGCAAAAATAATGCCTTTTATTATATTTGCACAAAAGTAGCATCAATAAACCATTAAGCATCTATTTGCTTTCAACACAAAAAAATAGCTTACTGTCCTTGGCAGTAGATAATACGTTGCTTTCAATTAGACAAATTAATTTATATTTCCGTGTCAGACATTATCTAGCAGCATACATCCATTTCATTAGAAAAATTCCAAATCATCACTATAAACTATATTTGCTTTTATATTGAATTGTTTGGCAAAGTGAACATTTAAAATACAATAAAAGGGGCCGGGCACAGTGGCTCACGCCTGTAATCCTAGCACTCTGAGAGGCCAAGGTGGGTGGATTGCTTGAGCTCAGGAGTTTAAGACCAACCTGAGCAAGAGCAAGATTCTGTCTCTAAAAACTAGTTAGGGCTCAGCACCTGTGGCTCAAGCGTCTAAGGTGCCAGCCACATACACCTGAGCTAGCAGGTTTGAATCCAGCCCGGGCCCACCAAACAACAATGACAGCTGCAACAAAAACAAAAAAGCCAGGTGTTGTGGCGGGTGCTTGTAATTCCAGCTACTAGGGAAGCAGAGGCAGGAGAATCACTTGAGCCCAGGAGTTGGAGGTTGCTATGAGCTGTAATGCCACAACACTCTACCCAGGGCGACAGCTTGAGGCTTTGTCTCAAAAAAAAGAAAATAAAAATAAAAAACTAGCTGGGTGTTAGGGCAGGCGCCTGTAATACCAGCTGCTCAGAAGGCTCAGGCAAGAGGATTGCTTGAGCCCAAGAATTTGAGGTTGCTGTGAGCTGTGACACTGTGAGCGTTCTACCAAGGGCAACAAAGTGAGTCTGTCTCAAAATCTAAATAAATAAATAAAATATAATAAAGGAAAAAAACCTTCATATAACTACCTCTAGATAGATGCCTACTAACTCTAAAGCCTCCAGGCTGCTTTCCCCACTGGGCTGCAGACTTGCCTGTCTCATAGCTCCTAGTGTGTGTCCTTTGCCTCCAACGGCCCAATTCCTATGTCTCATGCATTAACAACGTCTCCATCCACTTGGTCAACCAGGCTCAAAACTTGAGTCTTTAACTCCTTTCTATACTTCATTTCCTATATCTAGTTTGTTGCCAAGTACTCCCCTTTGAACAGCTTCCAAACTGGCTTTCCAGTATCTAATCTCCTCCCCTCTGCTAGAATTTTTTTTTTTTAAGGTGGCATCTCATTCTGTTACCCAGACTAGAGTGCAGTGATGTCATTGTAGCTACTCTGCAACCTTAAACTCCTGAGTGCAAAGCAATCTTCCCGCTAGGAATACAGACCACCATGCACAGCTAATTTTTTTAGAGACAGTGTCTCACTATGTTGCCCAGGCTGGTCTTGAACTCTTGGTCTCAAGTGATCCTCCTGCCTCAGCCCCATAAAGTGCTAGGATTTTAGTCATGAGACATCATGCCTGGCCTAGAATTCTCATAGCTCAGATCTTTGTTATTTGCTCAAAAACCTTACAGTTTTCTCCCATTTCCTAAGGAATAGCCTCATAAATAGTACCCAAGGTTTTCCACAGTTTGCCCCTGCATCTGTTCTCATTGTCCTCAAAATTTAATTTATAGAGGTGATTATAGTTCTCCAAAGAAGGTGGCGTGCCACCCCACACAGGACCACACCGAAAAGTACCAGAGTCAGGAGGCACAGGCAGCAAGGAGAAAGAATGACCCAGAGCCTTTACTGTGGTTTCTGTGGACAGGAATGAGTGAGGCAGGGTAGGCAAGTCTAAACAAGTTTAGGATTGAATGGTTTGAATAATGTTGGCAGGCTATGGGGCATAAGGGTGATATCTAGCTGTCTGGTTCTTGGCCCTGGGGTGATTCAGAGCAAGAGAAATATTGGCATGTGAGCTGGATAAAGGAAGTGTGGGGACATAGGCTTGACTGGTTGGTTTGTATATGAGAGGTGTGTTCACAAGCAAGTTGTTTGCTATTTCCAAGAATCAGCTAACCCTGGAGGGGCCGTTCCTTTCCTGGTCCCCCAAGATGTCAAAGCATCACAAAATGCCGAAAATAAACCCCATGATCAATACACAGTTGTATTGACACAATACCCTTTGCTCACAGTTCTAGTAGCTGCAGAGATGCTCTACTCCATCAGTAAGTTCTGTAGTGCATCTCTCAACCATCTGCCACCACTCATAGCCCTATAAAGCTACCAAATCTGTTACTATCTGGCCAAGATCCCTCCTCTGTCGCTGTCTCCCAGCCACTGGACCAGTGATGGCACCTGACCTAGACACCCCATCTATAGGATGGCTGGCAATCTATGGCTGTACTGACTGGATTTCCTCTTTTACAGATTTAAATTCAGAACCACAGAAGGAGCTTGTCATTTGATGGTAATGTGAGCTTGGAGGCTCTGAAGGAGACTCCAGACCTTTCTTTGTAAGCCCCACCTTAATCCATCATTCCCTACCTCCTCCTACCCCCACTAAAATACAACAAATAGTTCATAATCTAGTTCTACTCTATAAAAACTCTGAGGCTAGTGCTAGGATTTTGTTTTGTTTTGGAGATAGAGTCTCACTCTTTCGCCCTGGGTAGAATGGCATGTCGTCATAGCCCACAGCAACTTCAAACTCTTGGGCTCAAGCAATTCTCTTGCCTCAGCCTCCCAAGTAGGTGGGACTACAGGCTTGCACCACCACGCCTGGCTAGAAAATAGTTTTTCTATTTTTAGGAGAGACAGGTCTCACTCTTGCTCAGGCTGGTCTGAACTCCTGAGCTCAAGCAATGCGACAGGCTCTGCAGGGCTCAGCCTCCCAGGCGTGAGTTACCCCAAGCAGCCTGGTGACTTTTTTAAAAAGATATTTCTTTCAAATAAAGATTAACAGAGTTGTACAATGAAGAAATTGTAGGAAAATCCAGACTTCAGCATGCAGTAGGGGCATAGATCTTTAAGCAACTAAACGTGTTGCAAAGTGTTGTTAATTTCATAGAAACATTTTTTTAAGCAAGAAAAAAGAGGCTCGGCACCTGTGGCTCAATCGGCTAGGGCGCCAGCCACGTACACCTAAGGTGGCAGGTTCGAATCCCCAGCCCGGCCGCCAAACAACAATGATGGCTGCAACTAAAAAATAGCCAGGCTCTGTGGCGGGCGCCTGTGGTCCCAGCTACTTGGGAGGCTGAGGCAGGAGACTCGCTTGAGCCCAGGAGTTGGAGGTTGCTATGAGCTGTGATGCCATGGCACTCTACCCAGGGGGTAGAGCTTGAGGCTCTGTCTCAAAAAAAAAAAAAAAGGAAGTGTATTAACTATACACAATTTTGAGGGGTACTAGCTGCTTCTTGGAAATCTAAAATGTTAGGTTTCAAGGCCTTGGTGCTTGGAGTGCTCTTGATGGAAAAACGATCGGACACCCCAAAGAAAGGCAAGCGTGAAACAAAGTTTTCTGAGAAAGCACAGGCAAAAGGCTTACAGAACAGGATATGTTCGCCATTGACAGCGAAAGGCCTCCATTGTCGCGACAAAGAAAAGGCAAGAAGGCCTAGTATAAACATTTAAATGCGTCCGGTAGCGTCAATGGGCCGTCCGGCTTCTTTGTAGCGAGAGCACCCCGAGAAGGAAGAGAATGTCAGGCCCACCCACCGGCTGCTCCTCGCCCTGCGGTCACGCTCCAAGGCCGCAGCCTGTCGATTGCTTCTGCCTGGGCAGGTCCGCCTGGATCGACTGCTCCTGTCTGGCTTGTCCCGAGCGCGGGAAATAAGTTTTCCCAACAATCCGGCCGCGCCGCCGCCTCCTTATTTACCCCACGACTACCTGAGGTCCCCCGAATCAAGCGAGTGGAAGAAAAGCTCAAGTCGCCGCCATGTCCGAGGCTTATTTCCGGGTGGAATCGGGCGCGCTGGGGCCGGAGGAGAATTTTCTGTCCTTGGATGACATCCTAATGTCCCACGAGAAGCTCCCGGTTCGCACGGAGATCGCCATACCGCGCCTGGGCTCTTTCTTCCTGGAACGCAGCGCAGCAGCCGACACTGACAACGCGGTCCCCCCGGTGAGCCTTTGGCGCGGATTTCCGCCCGGCAGACTGCAGCCCCCGGAGGGCCACGAAGCCCAGGGTCGCCGCGTCGGGGCGCGCGGTCCTTCGGGGTTTGTAGTTTGGGGGAGCCGGGTCAGGCGCGCACAATGTCTCCTCAGGTGTCTGTGCACCATGGTCTCCGGACTTGGTGTTCGCCACCTGTGGGGAAACTGCATTGATCCTAGGTCGTCAGGCTCCCTCCAACAATGATTTCATTTTTAAGACTGTCCAAATTTACCATAGTAGTGAATACTTAAAGATTGCCTCCAAGTGAATACTTAAGGATCAGGGTTCTGATGACGTTTGTCTTAAAACAGCATGTGATCAGTCTAGGAACCCCAAATTGCTAGATTCATTCCTACATAACGATCATGGTGTCCGCACCCATTCACTGAGAATTTATTTAGTCCCATTGTGGATGAGGTGGGGGTGGGGGGAGCGGTGTAAGCTTTTCCGTCTGTTACCTCTTTAATTCTTTGACAACCCTCTGATTAGATTTGGTTACATAAAAGGAAACCGAAGGCCAGAAGGGTTGGGTAACGTGGCCAGTGGTGACCTGGGAGCAGAACATGGGGCCTTATGGCTCCAAATACCAGTTTGTTCCAGAACATGACTTCATAATGGTTAATTTTGAATTACTGTTTCATCTAAGGTTTTGGGGGGCAGTGAAGGGGGTTGAGACTGAGTCCCACTCTGTTGCCACTCTAGCTTGCTTAAACATCATAGCTCCCAGCAACCTCAAACTACTGGTTTCAAGTGATCCTCTTGCCTCTACCTCCTAGGCGTGAGCCACTGCACTGGCCTTTCACCTAAGTGTTTTTTTGAAAGAATGTTTTGTTTCGAGTTTATTTTTATCAATTAACACAATACACAAAGTTTTTAACAGTCAAGAAGTACAAAAAGATTTATCACAAAAAAATTAAGCTTTGCTTATCCCATTTCCCCTTCCACCTTTACAGGGCAAGTATGCTTTTTTTAGTGACGTCCTTTTTTCTGTTCAAACATCCCATCAAGGATACCGTATTGCACTTAGTAGTCATTTCTCCTTTGGCTCTTCATGGGTGAGACAGTAAGAGTTTCCATGTTTTTAATGACCTTGAAAAGTGTTCCTCGATTGGTATTTGTTTGATGTTTTTCCTATGGTTACACTGTGGTTGTAGATCCTAGGGAGGTAAAGGACCACAGAGGTAAAGTGCCATTTTCATCACATCATTTTGAGGGTGACTTATTACTGCTAATAGGAACCTGGCTGAGGTAGGGTTGGTCAGGTTTCTCCACCTTTTCATACTGTACTCTTTGGAAAGAAGTCCTTGTACACAGGTGCCCTGAAGAAGTAGGGGGGTGAGTGGTGTGGCCCTTCTTTGAGGACACAGTGTCCACATTAATTATTTGGAATTCTTTTCCAGGAGCAGTTTGTGTAGGAAGGTTTCCATGACATTTAATTTCATCGTAGATATAGGACTATTCAGATTTTCTATTTCTTCTTATGTTAGTTTTGATATATTTGTTTTAAAGTAGAAATCTGACCATTTCATCTGCATTTTCAACTGTTTGGTATAATGTTCAAAATGTCCCTTCACTATCTTTTTATTGTCAGTAGAATTATAGTGGTGACTTTTTTATTCTTGATATTGTCTCTTTCTTGATTAGTCTTGTCAGGAGACTATCAATATTGTTAGTCTTTTGAAAAAACTAACTTAGGGGTTTCTGTCATTTTCTCTTTTCTAGGTCATTAAATTCTTAACTGTAGTTCTTTCCTTCTGCTTCATTTGGACTTTAGTTTCTCTTATTCCCCCTCTTCCTCACATTTTGAGGTGGATACCTAGGTCCTTGATTTTTCCAATCTTCCTTTATAATTTTTAGGTATGCATTTCTTCTAAGCACATCTTTAAATGTATTTTACAAGTTTTGATTTGTTGTATTTTCATTGTCAAAGTATTTTCTAATTTCCATTGTGATTTCTTCTTTGACCAATCAGGTTTTAGAGGTGCTTACTTCCACACATTTTAGGATTTGGTTATTTATCCTTTTGATTTTGGTTTCTAGCTTCATTCCTTTGGGGCCAGAGAACATAGTCTGAATGATTTCAGTCTTTGGAAAGTTGTCAAGACTTACTCTATGCCACAGTATGTTTGATTTAGCATTCTATATGCACTTGAAAATATGTTGAGTCATGGTGTGCAATAAATAATTTGTATATGTAACCTAGGTCAAGTTTATTCTTATTTTTTGTTGAGATCTTCTCTATCCTAGTTGGTTTTTTTGTTTGTTTGCTTGCTGCCTTTTATTTATTGAAAAAAAATTAAAGTCTCTCGCTGTGATTATGGATTTATCTACTTCTATTTTTACTCCTGTCCAGGGGTCCTCAAACTTTTTAAATAGGGGCCACTTCACTGTCCCTCAGACCATTGGAGGGCTGGACTGCGGGCCCTGGGCCCTGAGACAAGTTGGCTGCTAAGCAGGACAGGCAGCGGCAGCAAAAGCACCCAGTGGGCCCGGATAAATGTCCTAGGCAGGCCCCATGTAGCCCGCAGGCTGTAGTTTGAGGACGCCTGAGTTAGATGGATATTTGTATTTTTCTGGTAGCTACTGCAATTATCATTGTCAGATGATCCTCTTGATTTCTAGTAACGCTTCTTTGTTTTAATTAGTGTTTATTTGACATTTTTCCATCTTCCTATTTTCAACCTTTCTGTGTCTTAGTATTTAAGGGATGTCTCATTTAAGCAGCATGTAGTTAGGTTTTGTTTTTTTATTTAGTTTGACAAATTTTAATTAGCATATTTAAGCCATTTAACTTAATTTAAACTTAATTACTGATATATTTATGTTTAATTTTACCTTCTTACTGTTTCTCTTTGTGTCCCATCTGCTTTAGGTTCTTTTCTTGACTTCTTTTGGATTAATCAAGTTTATTTTATTATCCATTTATCTTTTCATTAGTTTACTTAGTTATCCTAAATAACTAGTGGCTACCTTAAACATAATATTATACAATCTTTTTTACTAATGTGAATGTTACGTAAGTTATTACTTTTATCACAGACATTACTAGGGCCTTAGAACACTAAAAGTCCATTTTCTTTCTCCTTTTGTGTTATTGTCATGTATTTTAATTTGACTCATTTTTAACCTTATAAAACACCATCATTATTATTATATACCTACTTGTTTATTTTTTTCATTACTGTTTTTTTCTTCCTGTATTTCCATAGTATTTTCTGGAATCATTTTCATTATCTTTTCAATATTTTCTTACTCTTACTCTTTTGGTAATAAATCAGTTTCTGTCTGTGCCACAGGTCCCCAAGACCAACCCAGGTTTGATCTTTCACTAAGAAGACTCATAAGACTCAGCATATCGTCATATTTGTGGTTAAGCTTTATTGTTTCGGCTCAGCACCTGTGGCTCAATCGGCTAAGGCGCCAGCCACCTACACCTAAGGTGACGGGTTCGAATCCCCAGCCCGGCCCGCCAAACAACAATGATGGCTGCAACCAAAAAATTGCCGGGCGTTGTGGCGGGTGCCTGTGGTCCCAGCTACTTGGGAGGCAGAGGCAGGAGACTCACTTGAGTCCAGGAGTTGGAGGTTACTATGAGCTGTGATGCCATGGCACTCTACCCAGGGCGATAGCTTGAGGCTCCATCTCAAAAAAAAAAAAAGATTTATTGTTTCGAAAGATATAAAGCAAAATCAGCAGAGGCATGGGGTAAAGTCTATAGGAGACCCAGGCACAAGCTTCTGAGAGTCCTTTCCCAGAGGAGTCTCTCAGGATGCATTTAAATTCTCCAGTAATGAATTTTGACAACATGTGTGAAATATTCTCTACCAGGGGAGCTTGTTAAAGACTCACTATCCAGAGTTTTATTGGGGACTAGTCATGTAGGCATTGTCTCATTAGCACGTACCAAAATTCAGACTCCCAGAAGGAAAGCGAATATAAACCACATTGTTTATACAAACAGTTTAGGCAAATGAGATACTCTCATCAGTTCTGGGACTGGTAGGAACCATTTTGAAATCCACGTTCCCAGATGCCAACCAGGGACCAACCAACCATGCAAGCAGATGGTGCAAAGATAGCAGTCTCAGGCCTGCTGCCTTAACTCTTTTCTGGACACTTTCTGTCTGAAATGCCTTTATTTCACCTTTGCTTTTAAAGGATATTTTCACTGGGTATAGAATTAGACATTTGCAGTTATTTCCTTTTATTCAGCATGTTTTGAAAAATGTCATTCCATTTCCATCGTTTCTATTGAGAAGTTGGCCTTAACTTGCTCCTCCGTTAAAGGCAACGTGCTCCTCACCCTCGTCCACAGCTGCTTTTAAGATTTTCTGTATGTCTTTGGTTTTCAGCAATTTGGGTAAGATGTGCCTAGCTGCAGTATTATTAGTATTTATTCAGCTTGTTTATAATGCTTCTTGAATCCATGGTTTGATATCTCTTTTTAATTTTGAAAAATGTATAGCCATTATCTCTCCTTTTTGGGGGGGGGGGAGGTGCTTAATCTATCTTTCCTCCCCTAGTCTCTCCATGCTAGGTCTGCATATTTTTTACTGACTGCTTTTCTAATTCGTGATCCTCTCTTTGTCTATGTCAAATCTAGTAAACCTGTTAAGTTTGATTTAATCTGTTGACTTCTTAAGTTCAATCATTATATTTTTCACTTCTGAAATTTCCATTCAGTTTTTTAAATTGATTTTGAGTTGGTGCCAGATATTATTAGGCTTCCTTTTCTCCGTTCCTTCTCGGCTCTTGGCCCCTCGTGTCCTGGCTTCTTTGGGACCCTTAAACTTAATATTTGTTTTTCCAGTCCTATAAGCTCTGATTCCACACCCCCCAATGCTGTTCCCACCTTTTGCAACAGCTCTCTCTTTTCTGATTTTAAAGATGTTATTGCTTCATTCAATCCACTTATGTTGGCTTTTGTTTTTTGTTTGGGGTTTTTTTTCTCTTAATTGCTTGTCAATAATAACCACCTCATCTTGTTTTCCAAGCCTATGAAGTCTTTGAAAATATAGAGACATTTATCTTTTCTGTCATCTCTGAAGCTGTGAAGGGGATGGGAAAGGTTGACACCTGAGCTCAGGCAGATCCCGTTTTTTCTTTCTACACCCCTAGCACCCAGTGTGCTCATAGCAGGTACTCAGCAACTGTATATGTGGAATAGATATTGAATATTCAGAAAAAGTAGAAGTGTTTACTATAGCTCTGAAGTATTGCCCTGCAATTGGATTTTTATTTATGTTACTTAGAAAACTTCCTCTTATATTAGATCTTTGTTCTCCACCATATTTTTATTGTGTACATTGATTTTCTCACTCCATCCCTTCACAGTATCAAACTTCAATGCACACAGTCCAGTTTTCAAGTCACAACCGGTCTTCTGCATTTGACAACTATTCCCCCAAAGAGAACAGGCAGTGTTGCTCTTTGGGGGATGTGTATTTTCTTTTTCTTACACTTATTTTCTATGCTCTTTTTCGGTTTTTAAAGTCTACATTCTTGTCTGATGCAGGGCTCAAAGCTCGAACTCCCCTTGTGGCTGGCAAAAGGACTTTTTGACAACAAGCGTCGGATCCTTTCTGTGGAACTTCCTAAGATCTACCAAGAGGGTTGGCGGACTGTGTTCAGTGCGGATGCCAATGTGGTGGACCTCCACAAAATGGGGCCGCATTTCTATGGGTTTGGCTCCCAGCTCCTGCATTTTGACAGTCCCGAGAGCACGGATATTTCCCAGTCTCTACTACAGGCAAGTAGTTGATGTGAAAACCTATGGTGCTACAGGTGTCTCAGGAGTCGGCATGACAGCCACCAGATGTCACTTTTACTCAGGGTACTGTGTGACTTGTAAACTTTGTTATTATTCCAGGCCGACCTATAATTACACTGTGTTGGCCCTTTATATATTTTTTAAAATATGATTTGTCTGCTGCTCCATCTATTTGCTCGATAGGAGTTGAGACCAGCAGGAAGTCTAGGAAATGAGAAAAGGGTGATGGTAGATTACAGGTGACAGGGACTTTAGATACACAGTCTCAGGCCAGTTGCAGACCTGGTCTGGGGGTTCCTGTTGGAAATACATGAGTTATTGGTCTGTTTCCTTCCTTTGTTCAGGAGTTAAAACCTGGGTGTGCCATGGACTAGCATGCTTGGTCAATCTGTTTGACCTCTGTAGGCATCAATTCTTCACCTGTAACATGGGAGATAATAAAGTGCCAAAATTATAGATTCATGGTAAAATTATCTAGTGCCATATAATAAATAGTAACTATTATTATTATTAATTTCCACGGACAAAACGATGTTACACATCTATTACCATCCTTTACGGTTGAACCTTATTTTAATTTTTCATAATTATTTTTTAAGTATTAGAAGAAACCATCCTTTCTGCCTCTTAGGACATGAACAGCTGAAAGGCTTTACTCCTCATTCTTAGCTTTATGAGAACTATTGGTTCAAGACACATTTGCTCCCTGGGCTATGCTAACGTCTTTCATCAGGCTTCAGGGTTGTTTAGCCTGCCATGTACTTGTGCAGTTTGTAACGCAGATAAAAGGGGAAACATTGTTGCTAGGCACTCAGTAAAAGAAGTCAATGAATTCATAGTCAATAGACAGTTCAAGTTTAGGAAATTCTTTTTTTTTTTTTCTTTTGAGATATAGTCTCAAAAGAGACTGGGTTGAGTGCCATGCTATCATCAAACTGAAACTCTTAGGCTCAAGAGATCCTGTTGCCTCAGCCTCCTGAATTGTTAGGATTACAGGTGCCCACCACAGCACCCAGTTAATTTTTTTATTTTTAGTAGAGACAGGGTCTTGCTCTTCCTCAGGCTGGTCTCAAACTCCTGAGACCAGAGATCACCTGTTTTGACCTCCCAGATGCTAGGATTATAGGTGTGAGCCATAACACTTCGCCAGGAAATTCTTTTGAGCAGAAAATAGTTCTTAAATTGGAATCCTACCCCCTTTTTAGTGAGTTGTATATTTTCTTTCTCTAGCACTGCTTCAAAGTACTTTTTTTTTTTTTTTTTTGAGATGGATCCTCAAGCTATCCCCCTGGGTAGAGTGCCATGGCATCACAGCTCATAGCAACCTCCAACTCCTGGGCTCAAGCGAGTCTCCTGCCTCCGCCTCCCAAGTAGCTGGGACCATAGGCGCCGCCACAACGCCCGGCCATTTTTTTTTTTTTTTTTGCTTGCAGCCATCATTGTTGTTTGGCGGCCCGGGCTAGGGATTCGAACCCGCCACCTTAGGTGTACGTGGCTGGTGCCTTAGCCAATTGAGCCACAGGCGCCAAGCCAGCTTCAAAGTACTTTAAAGGTGACTTTACCCTAAGGCAGTTGAAGAACCTGGAGCAGAGGCTTATGGTTTGTGCTCAGAGCCTAGTGGAAAAAGGGTAGCTCAGATAATATGTGTCCACATCCTGCTTCCAGACTGAAAGACAGAAACTGCATTCAGTTAAATCAAGGGGTTTTTCTGGTTGAAAACTGTCCACATATGACTACAGTATGTTGTTACTAATAACAATAATAGAGAATGCTTTCTGAGGAGTCACTGTGTGCCCACCATTCATTGGGTGCTTTATGTGTATTACTTCCTTGGTTTTCATAACAGAATTTCATAGGCAAGGAAACCAAGGTTGGATAACGTGCATTAACTTACCTGACTGGTAAAGAGCGCTCAGACCTCCTGACTGAGTCCCAAGACCTAATTCTTTCTTTTCATACCACTTAAAGTTCTAAGCCAGAACTACATCTAGCTTTAAGGAATGCGAGATCAGTCCTGACTTCTCTTTCGCCCCTCCTCCTCAGACTTTCATTGGACGTTTTCGGCGCATCATGGACTCTTCCCAGAATGCTTACAATGAAGACACTTCAGCACTGGTAGCCCGGCTGGACGAGATGGAGAGGGGCTTATTTCAAACAGGGCAGAAAGGACTGAATGACTTTCAGAGTTGGGAGAAAGGGCAGGCCTCTCAGATCACAGCTTCCAGCCTCATTCAGAATTACAAGAAGAGAAAATTCATGGTCATGGAAGACTGAAGGCAGAAGAATACGGAATCGTTGCTTGTAAACTCATGTGTCTTTGATAAGAGCTGGTTGACCTTACACAGGACCAGACTCACGTTCCATATCATGGCTTATGTCCTGTAGCAGTCTCAGGAATGGTACCATCTGGTTGCGAATGGACATGCTGCAGGATGTCTCTGGCCCTGTAAGTTTTCTAGGACTATCCTGCTCTGCTGACCCTCAGCCCTGGCCTTTTAACCCCAGAACCCACAGCTGAAGAGAAATCAAAGTCATTCCTAAGTAAGGATCATTGACATATATATAGTGGTAGCATTGCAACTGGTATTCCTTGTGTCTGGAAGTTTAGACGCCGCAAATGTCCAGGTAGACTATCTGCACAGGACAGGTACAAATTGGGTTATCTTGGCCTGTTCACAAAATGTTCTCTTGATCTTACTTGCCTCATCTTCCTCATGGTTGTAGGGAGGACAGCACCCCTACGATGCTGTCCTGACTTATAAATATGCCCTGCTGCCTACCTGCAGGGATTTACCCCAGTTTCCAAAAACAGTCACTAAGAATAAAGGAGGAAAAGAGAAAGGCAGATGAATGGCATGGTTCTGACTGAAGAAAGGATGTTGCTTTCATGCTCTGTAGTCAGGCCTTTGTGAACTGGAATTCACATAACTCTACAGTCAACCTAGAAGGAAAATGGTTAAACTGAGCTTATTTTATCTGTGAGATCTTTAGAGCACCCGCACATTTATTCCATTCCCTGTCTAGAAAAGCTGTCAGGGAGTCGCTGGGAATTGCAAAATAGTTATTAGAGGATGTTAACCAGCCTTTATTACATCCAGAAATCAGGGCTTGAATTGAAGGTTGCCAGCTGTGAAGAGTCCTGTTTGAGAAACTTCATATGGCAAATGAAAGTGGGAATTAAGCCTCAGTTGTGTTTTTTTTCCTTTTCTAGTTGTGACTTTATTACATAGAAGACCTGTGTAAGCATCCACAAAACTTCCCCTGAGATCAAGGGGGCAGCCTCAGGCTGAGTAAGAAACAGCATTCCCTGAGCCCTTTGGACTATTTGTAGAGCACCCCTGCTTGTTCCCCCACTCCCCAACTAGCAAAACTTGTCTTTGGCATTGGAAATGAGAAGGATTTATTCTGTCTCAGAATGACAGAACGCTTTTAACGTATCTGTTTTAAGATGGAATTGATGTTTTTATAATTTGATTTTAGTGCTAAATAAATTATCAGCTTTGCACATGAATACATTATGAACCAGTACTATTTCTGTAACTTTAGTACTACAGACGATCAGTAAAGCTATCAGAGAATTTTGCCTTTGATCATATTTGACAAGAATGCCCAAATAAATCCATGTTTCAACAACTGCTCTTTTGCTTGTGTGATACCCATAAGTAGAAGGGACACTCTCCATAAGAATGTGCTGTGTCCTAGGAAGATGACCTGTCCATTACTTCTACAATATTGATTTAGAGTTGGGGCCCCAGAAGTCATTCATAGAGTAAGAAAAGCATATTTAATTTTTGGCACCATTATTTTCACAGATAAGCTTATATTTAAAATTAACTTGTAACTACTATATTTTTTCTTTTACCGAAGGGTGGCTCACACCTGTAATCCCAGGACTTTGGAAGGCCAAGGTGGGAGGAGTGCCCAAGACCAGGAACTTTGAGGCCTGCCTGGACAATGCAGCAAGACCCCATCTCTACAATACAATTAAAAAACATTAGCCAGGCATGGTGGCATGTTAGCGAGGAAGTGCATACCGCAGGCTGAGAAAGAGCTCTTGACTCAAGGATATGTCTGAAGCAAAAAGTTTATTTTATTTTCCAAGGGAGGAAAGGACATGCCATGAAAGAGGTGCTGGCCCCAAGGATGATCAGCATCAGCTTTCACTGGGGTCATAAAGGGTAAATACATAGTTACTGCTGCAAAATGATAGAGGGAGGCAGTTTGTGTTTTCCATTGTCAGGCTGGCTTATTGGACTTCACAGAATGTGGTCTGGCAGATGTGGAGGAATATTGCACCCTTTCTGTCTGTTCAATACTCTTCTAGTACTGTGAAACAAACTCTTTAAAAATGAGTTAACCTTGGGCGGCGCCTGTGGTTCAAGGAGTAGGGTGCTGGCCCCATATGCCAGAAGTGAGGGTTCAAGCCTGGCCCCAACCAAAACTGCAAAAATTTTAAAAAAAATAAGTTAACCTGGGTCAGTCGCCGGTGCTCACGCCTGTCATCCCAGCACTTGGAGGCTGAGGCAGGTGGATTGCCTGAGCTCACAGGTTCCAGACCAGCCTAAGCCAGAGCAAGACCTCGTTTCTAAAAAAAATAACTGGGCATTGTAGTGGGCACCTGTAGTCCCAGCTACTTGGGAGGCTGAGGCAAGAGAATCAGTTGTGCTATGATGCCACAACACTCTACTGAGGATGACAAACTGAGACTCTTGTCTCAAAAAAGTTAACCCACACATGGCTACATAAATAAAGGGCCATGAGCCTTTTTTCCTAGGTACTCAGGAGGTTGAGGTGGGAAGGTTGCTTGAGCTGTAGTGGGTTATGATTATGCCACTGCATTCCAGTCTGGGTGGCAGGGTAAGACCCTGCCTCTTAAAAAAAAATTATTCAAGGTGGCACCTGTGGCTCAGTGAGTAGGGTGCCAGCCATATATACTGAGGGTGGTGGGTTCAAACCCAGCCCTAGCCAAACTGCAACAACAACAACAAAAATAGCCGGGCATTGTGGTGGGTGCCTGTAGTCCTAGCTACTCCAGAGGCTGAGGCAAGAGAATTGCCTAAGCCCAAGAGCTGGAGGTTGCTGTGAGCTGTGACACTATAGCACTCTACCAAGGGTGACAAAGAAACTCTGTCTCTAAAAAAAAAAAAATTAGGGGCCATATGTCAGGACTATGTGGGTATGAGGTACAGAATTTATTCTGTTTTAAGTTTGGAGCAGACTATGTCACACAATTATAGTTCTACCTTTAAGCCTGTTGGACTACCCCTCTTGCTTTCAGCCCCCCAGTCAGTCTTTTAGATTACCATTTGATTCCTTCAAAGAGGAATTTTTCAAAAAAACTCAACAAATTGACTCAAATACCAAATTGCTTCCCAAATCCAGAGAGCAAATATGTGTCTTTTCCCTTTAAGGGCTCTGTTCCCACATAACTGTGTCCTTAATTGTAGACAAAAGACCTCACTGTCTCCAGGGTTTTCCCAGGGACGATCTGATGGGAAGTGTGGGGCAAAGCTGCCTCTGCCAGTTCCTCCTGCTCTTCCTGACAGCCAAACTTTGCCTCATGATTAATTTTTAAATCTACATCTATATGCTGTATCTACAAGTCTGTATCTCCAGCTCAGATGTACCCCTTAACACAAGCCCTGACATGGCTAAGACAGCTCCTGATCACGCCCCCCGG
The DNA here is from genome assembly GCA_963574575.1 of Galagoides demidoff. Taxonomy (NCBI): domain Eukaryota; kingdom Metazoa; phylum Chordata; class Mammalia; order Primates; family Galagidae; genus Galagoides; species Galagoides demidoff. The sequence goes on along the minus strand of CAUYQV010015212.1, from coordinate 10,534 downwards.
CCACTATTCCTCTGCTCTTTCCCATTTTCATCCTTCCCTGTTGAGGACAAAAAGATTAATGTCCTCCCTAACCTTCCTTTTCTCTCTCTCTACATCTTTTGGGTCTACCTCAAAATCATTTGCAGCATCTCTTCACTGCCAGTGCTGTCTGTCACTCAGGCCCAGGCCCCCACCACTTCTTTCCTGGATTGTTGGGGTTGCCCCTTAACTGCCTTTTTGCATTTACTCTCCACCCCACCTCTGGACTCTTCTCACCATTCTGGACCTTCCCTGCTTAACTGTAAGGACTAAATTAAGAACTGCAATTTCCACATTTCATTGCAGCCAAAGGGGTCCTGTTCAAATATAAATCCAATCTTGTTGATTCTCTGCTCAAACCTCTCCCATCTCAGAGAAGAAGCCCACTCAGACTTCACAGCATGATTTGTTGAGAAGTCTATCTTTACCCCAGTGGTCTGATACTGAATTTCCTTACTGCTTTCATAGCAGAAATAGATTCTTTCTTTTTTTTATTTTTTTCCTGAGACAGAGCCTCAAGCTATCGCTCTGGGTAGAGTGCTGTGGTGTCACAGCTCACAGCAACCTCAAACTCTTGGGCTTAAGCAATGCTCTTGCCTTTGCCTCCTGAGCAGCTGGGACTACAGGTGTCCGCCACAACACCTGGCTATTTTTTGGTTGTAGTTGTCATTGTTTGGCAGGCCCAGGCTGGATTTGAACCTGTGAACTCTGGTGCATGTGGCTGGCACCTTAGCCACTTGAGCTATAGGCGCCACCCTAGTTCCTTATTTTAAATAAAAATTCCAGACCAGGTTCAGTGGCTCATCCCTGTAATCCTAGCACTCTGGGAAGCTGAGGCTGGTTCATTGCCTGAGCTCAAGAGTTCAAAATCCCATCTCTACTAAAAATAGAAGAACTACATGGGCATTGCAGCAGATGCCTGGAGTCCCAGCTACTCAAGAGACTGAGGCAAGAAGATCAGTTGAGCCCAAGAGTTTGAGGTTGCTCTGTGAGTTATGACACCATGGCTCTCTACCCAGAGCCACAGAATGAGACTCTATCTTAGATAAAAAATAAATATATAAATAGATCCTCCTTCTCCCCTAAGAGAATTCCAAGTGTCCTACAGAGCTTCTCATTAGTCTCTCAGCACCACTGAACCTGAAAGTTTCTGAAATGCTGTGTCTGAAGCAGTGAAACTGACTTGCAGAAGCATCGACTGAGCAGGAGTCACTCCTGCTCTGAGTCTGTCTGTTCCACCATCCTTCAAGAAGCCCCCAAAGAAGCAAGTAGACGGGAAGGGGCGGAAGGAGTTGGGTAAGTTCACACTTGATCGGTACGATGCTCACATTCTGGGGGAAGGACACACTGAACTACTCTGACTTACAGTGGCCAAAAGTAGATAATGTAACCATATACGTAATTATGAAGCCCTGTAATATTCTGGGGGTGGGGAGGGCCTTTTGTCTTTATGCTTGAAACAATCGTCTTTGAGTGAAAGTCTAATATTTTAGACTGACCTTGGCAAATGTAAACTACAGTGCAGAGGCTGGTCGTGCACTTCTCAAAGTAGATACTTTTGTGTTCAGGAGAAAAATCTACGCCTGTGGAATAAAGTGCAGGATAGATGCTGAGCTACAAGGATTAAACTAAGAATTGCCATTTCCGCATTTCATATCTAGTAAAGTACACTTCAAATTTTAATGAATGTACACTGAAACAGTTTTTTCAAAGACAGTTAAGTGCCCTAAACCTAATAAACAAGTATCTAAAAGTTGAGATTCTGTTGCTAACTCTGGATGCCACCCCTCTGAATGGGCAGCAGTAAATCTCCCATCCTCAATAATAGGCAATAAAATGGACAGTGCATCAAGGGCAAGCCTGAGAAAATGTAGAGTCACCCTCTTCCTGAGAGCAAATGACTAATACAGGTGACGGCCCAGGCTGCTCTTGCTGGAGCTAATTTTGTTGCTTTTCTGGGCTTCTGCTTTTCTGCCTAGTTAATCAAAGGAGACACAGTGCAGCCAGACCCAGCCTGCTTGCCAAGCAACCTTACTCATTCTCCCCAGAGCCCTCTCCTTCCTGGCCATGCTGCCCTGCTGCTTGTTTTGTGATTTAGGGGAAGGCACAAATGAGGCCACCCCCAGAAACAGAGGTCTCCTTTCTGTGTCTGCTTTTTCCAAGATCAGAGTCAAATCAACCAAAGGGGCATCATTTCATTAAACTTTGAATTTGGAAATAATTTTAGATTTTTTAGAACAATTATAAAGATAAAACAGAATTCTCATATATCCTTCATCCGTCTTTCCTTGACATCTTACAAAATCTGGGTATATTTATCACAAATAAGAAGTTAACATCGATACAGCACTATTAACCAAACCATAGGCTTTATGCAGATGTCACCAGATTTTCCACTGATGTCCTTTTTGTGTTTCAGATTTCAGTCTGAATCCTACATTGTACTGAGGGGACAATCATTTTTGAAAGCAAAACAGATCAAACTCTCCTCTACATTAACTTCAGAAGTTAAGCTTATTGAAAAGGTGTCACTGCATTGGGGGGGAGGTAACTAGGGCCAACTGAGGGCCATTTGGAGTCTGCATACGAGCAGACCGCCGGTAAGCTCATCAAGAAAGGAGCGAGTATCTGCTCTTCAACTGAAATTTTCACTTTTTCCCCTGTACTCATATCTAACAGAAAAAGGCCTCTTTGATTTGACTTCAAATGTTTAGCATTCTTTCTGTCTGATGGCAGTTACTTGATTTGCTCCCCCTTTCTTTCTGGCACTCTCTAGCTAATTTTCTTTGTGTTTAAATGAGTTTAAAAGGAGCCCAACTTTCTATACCAACGTTATTAACAAGTGTCAGGGCAGCTCTGAAAATAGTGCCTGGGAACTGCCAGTGTTTGAGAATTCATAAAGGAGCACACGGAACCAGCTCACTCCGCAACCATCTCCCACCCATGGTTAAGTGCAAAAAAAACCCCGAAGTTCCAAACCTTTCTGGCATTTTCTGCTCCTGTATCACCCTGCAGAGAGTTTATTTGATTCCTACATGGTTTGCATGTCTTTCTTCCTACAGCTAAAATTCTTCCCTGAGGACATTTTCTTTTCTTTGGACCCAGAAAAGCAAATATGTAGCTAAAGAGTTTAGACTGGGGACAACACATGGGTCAAGTGAGAGAAAGATGGTGTCATCTATTGAAGGAAAAGTGCTAGGGATTTGTTTTGAGGCTTGTGAAAAGAGGAGACAGCACCAGTGGTAAAGCCATCACTGCACGCTCAGCGCCCACCCGTAGCTCAGGAGTTAAGGCGCTTGCCACATGCACTGAGGCTGGCAGGTTAAGAATCCGGCCCAGGGCCTACTAAACAACAATGACAACTACAACAAAATAGCTGGACGTGGTAGAGGGCTCCTGTAGTCCCAGTGACTTGGGAGGCTGAGACAAGAGAATAGCATAAGCCCAAGAGTTTGAAGTTTCTGTGAGCTGTGATGCCACAGCATTCTACCAAGGGTGACATAGTAAGACTCTGTCTGGCCATCACTGCCAGTTAACCAGGGGCGGGATGACAATGGTTGTTTCCAGAAAGTGGTCTTATCTTAATGGGACCAAGAGGGCCTGGCACTCGGCTATCTCTTTGGTTCAGGAGTAGAGAACATTGTAAAAACTATTTCAAAGGATGCTGTCATTTTCTAATTTAGCATTTCACCGTCACTCTTATTTCTTTATCCAAGGTAAATATTGAGTAATGTGCTTCTTTTTAAATAATTGATGGGCCCAGGAAGACATTCTTCAGGTTTTAAGGCTATTCAGACCTTGATCAACATTTCAGAGAATCCTACTGGCTGAATTTCCAGATCATTTCGAAGATTGCCCATATAATGTGACACATTGTGCTTACATATGACCAGTAGTGAAAGTGAAATTCTGCAATTTTTCAGGCATTTTAAAAGAAATCAATAAAAATTGAAAACTTGAAAAATTTGAAAAATTTTGAAAGACTTATTTCCATAAGCCTTTGTGATTTTAAAAAGTTTTTCTGCCACTTCAAATAAAGAAAGAAAACCAATGTGTTTTGGGTTATTGTGTGTATATCTGTAGAAAGAACAAAGTGCTCATCTGAGTTAAGTAGAGATAAATATACGACCTCCCTTCAAGATGACTCAAGCAGACCTAACTCATATCATGAGGCAAGGTTCCTTAGGGACCCACATTGCCAAACAAACCCCACAGGAGAGGGTAGGTCTTCAGGCCCCTGAGATGGCCATAAACACTCAGAAAACGAATGCAGGGCTAACCAGACAAAGGAGAAGTCTGTTATTGAATCTTCCTGAACTGGTAGCTGTTACACAGTAGCTCAGAAATCATAACCTAGAGCTGAGGGATTAATCAGTCCAGACTGTTAAACATACTTTGTATTGTTTTACATTTGATACATGCAAAAGAATATATGTAACAAATTATAAAATGTCATAATACAATGAACACCCATGAACTTCCACTCACTCGTGTCCTAGAACACGACCACTGTGTTCCTTCACCAGTTTCTCCACCACCTTCCACCCCCAGAGTAACCACTACACTGAATTGTATATTTAATAGCCTCTTGATTTTTATATCTACTAGAGATACTATTTTGGCTTGTTTTGGGGCTTTGTGAAAATAAAATCATGCTGCATACAGTCTGCTGTAACTTGCTTCTTTCTCTTAATTTTATGTCAACTTTCTACCACGTAGTTGCGGTTCGCTTTTACTGCTGTATGTTCTTTTGTGGGATCGCACCACGACATCTGTAAGCATTCTTTCATCAATGGATATTTGGTTCATTACCCATCTGTTTTTTTTATTACAAACATTGGCACTGAGCATTTCATTTTTTCTTAGAAAGAACACTGTTTCATTACACAATTAAACGAGAATGTGAAGTAATTCACAAGCAACCTGAGAGAATGACAAAGACAGAAAAGTTGTCATAATTAGACCTTAAGGAGAGGACCCCACAGCACCGTTTGTCATATACAGTTCATACAATATTTGCCTGGTGATTGGGGAGGCCACATAAGTTTGCCAATTGGCCATATTCAAAGAGAAAAAAAAGTTTCCATGTCTTCACGAGAGGAAGTAGTTTCACAAGTTTGAGCCAGGTGACACCTGAAAGCAGAAACTGTGTGATACGGTGCTGTTTTACTATAGCATGTCCCAAAGGTCATAAGACATACATAACGAATGCAGGAAAAATGGGAAATTATAGCTAAATGTATATCTACCATATATGTGCACTTTTTTTACAGCACCTATTTCTCTGGGGTGAATACTTAAGTGAAGCTGTGACTGGCTCTATGAGTAAGTTTCAGTAAACCCTAAAAATTTTTTTGAGACAGAGTCTCATTTTGTCACCTTCAACAAAGAGAGTGCCGTGGCATCACAGCTAGAGCTAAATACCTAGACTGCTGTGGCATCACAGCTCACAGCAACCTCCAGCTCTTGGGCTTAAGCGATTCTCTTGCCTGAGCCTCTGGAGTAGCTGGGACCACAGATGCCCACCACATCCCCCGGCTATTTTTTGGTTGCAGTTTCGCTGGGGCCGGGTTTGAACCCATCACCCTAGGTATCAGGGGCTGGAGCCCTACTCACTGAGCCACAGGTGCTGCCTCCCTAAATTTTTTTTAATAATCCTGTCCCCTAACTAACTACTTGACCTTTTTGAGTTGTTTCCCAGAAATGACAGAATTTCTGCAGGACAAAGGAGTTGAGATTCCAGAGCCTCCTGGGCAGACTTACCACCCCTCACTAACCTGCCTCAAGGCACGGAGGTCCTTGTTTAAAAGCTGGTGCTCTCCCTTAGTTGGCCACACAGATTTGAGATCGCTTCTCCATTTCTCCCCAAAAATGTGTCTCATATTAAAGATTCTTTTCTTTCTTAGCCATCTTTGTCATCTCAATAATTGGCTCTGTGGCGAGCAACTGGACCTAGGCTAGACCCTTTTGGGTCCAGTCACAAAATTTCTGCCTTATAGGGTCTGCAAGGGCTCTACTTCACAGGCTAATGCCAACTTGTACCACCTTATTGTCCCACCCAGCATATGATTTTCCATTATTAGAGTTTCTTTGGGGGGCCAATTTAATGAGTATTTTAAAAATCTCATGGTGATCCTGATTTGCATTTTCCTGAATACTAAAGAATTGGACATTTTATATACATCCATTGGCCATTCATCCTTCCTCTTTTGTGAAATGCCTATTTATGTGCTTTGCACATTGTTCTAGCAGGTGCTCTGTCTTTTTAACAATTTGTGGGGGCTCTTTATGCTTTCTAGATACTAATCCTTTGTCGGTTTGTGTTGCAAAAATCTCCGAGTTTGTAGCTTGTCTTTTAATTTTCTTTGTAGTGTCTTTTGATAAATAGGAAAGTTCTTGACCTATCTTTTTCCTAATAGAGGAAAAAATAGGCACAAAGAAGTAATGTGACATCCCCAATATACAAGTGATACTAATAGTTGCTCTTAGTTATTGAGAGCTTATTCTGTGCCAGGCATTGTGATAACCACTTTATATGTATCATCTCATTTAATCTTCATTAAGAACCAAAGGAGATAAATTATTGTTGCCTCCCTTTTACAGAGAAAGAGACAACTCAGTGAGGTTGAGTAACTGCCAAAGGTCACACAGCAACTAGGGCTGGAAACCGGGTTATTCTGAAGGTCAAGCTCCATCTGCCGCTCTGGACTGCACAGTTAGCAGTGGAGCCAGGTCAGGGCAGCCTATCTCCCAGGACACCACCAGTGTCTGTAGCTTCGATTCTGGTCCTTCAAACATAACTTCTACAGAACTCACCATCACTCCTAAGTATGTCCTTTGGCAAAATTGGCCCCAGCTATGCCTATATCACGTAACCATTATCTGTAATATAAATAGGACTCCTCTTTCTGCTTCAAAACACTGCTCATGTCATTGACAATGCATGCTCATTCCTGAGATTGCAACTTGCTATTTTTGAAAAGCTGGCATTTTGCTCCAGAGGCCCCGGGCTTGTTTTAATCTGGGTATCTCAATTGGCAGAACAGTGTGCAGCCCTCTGGATTTGATTACATGTGTCTAATCTGCAGCTCTGGCTGTTGCAAAAACAGCCTCACTCTGCCTCCTTCTGCCTCACTCCCCAACCCCCCTCCTTAAAACAAAGTGAGAGGTGGTAGCTGGTTGCCTGGAGGACAGGAGGGTCAGAGAAAGAAGAGCCCTGGCAGTTCCCTGCAGGGCGTGGTGGGCTGGTTTATAACTTCCCTGGCCTCTTTTCTTTTTTTTGAGACAGAGTCTCACTTTGTTGCCTTGGGTAGAGTGCCATGGCATCATAGCTTACAGTAACGTCAAACTCTTGTGCTCAAGAGATCCCCATGTCTCACCCTCCCAAGTAGCTGGACTATAGGGCCTGCCACAACACCTGGCTATTTTTTTTTTTTTGGCTGGGGCTGGACTTGAACCTGCCACCCCCAGTATATGGGGCTGGCGTCCTACTCCTTGAGCCACAGGTGCCATCCAACGCCTGGCTATTTTTAGATAAGGAGGTGTTGCTTTAGCTCAGTTTTGAACTCCTGAGCTCAGGCAATCCACCTGCCTCGGCCTCCCAGAGTGCTGGGATTACAGGTATGAGCCACCACACCCAGCCCTTTCTGGCTCCTTCTACTGTGGACTTCCCTGTGGGCAGAAACTAATCCCACTTGTTCACACCTCCATTCACCCCTCCACTGAGGGTCTCCCGTGGGCCATGCTACCTCCCCCACAGTGGGGAGCACAATGGTCATCCCTGCTTTCCCTCATACAGTTTACATTCTAATGTGCAAGGGGGACTATGAATAAGATTGTGATAAAATCTGTGTAGGAAGGCTGTGTGTGTGTCTGAAGTGGAACAGGTAGGGGACCTTCTTCAAATGATGCATTTGGGGAAGAATTCTCCTCTGGAAGGATGTGAAATCAGACAGGGGAAGTGCCCAAGGAAGAGCATCCTTCCAGGCAGTAAGAGAAAGAAGTGCCAAGGTCCTGGGGCAGGAAAAGATGAGCAATGTGTGGCATGCCCTTTGATGAGGAACAAAAGCAGGCCTGGGTGGCAGAAGCAAGGACTAGAATGACAGGAGACCAGGGAGGGAGAAGGAAGCAGGGAGCAGATCCTTGGAGGGGTGAGGGAGCTGACCAGGACTGGGAGCACGTTATTAGAACCACAGATCCTAGTAACTCACCCCAGGTGCAGAGCCCCTGGAACACAGAACCTTTAGTGGTCACTGAATTGCAGCTATCAAGTCTCAGAACGTGCCCCAGAATTAAGATGCACAGAGTCATGTGGTGGGGAGCAGACCCCAGCCCGTGAGTGATACCCACCCAGGTTTGGACCGAGGACAGGGCCCAGCTTGCCTGGATTTAGCCAATTTTAAGATGCAAAGGTAGAGACAGAAACTCATCTGTACAGCTCTGCCAGTGAAAATTCACACTCGGCTTCCCTGTGCCTCAGGCAAGGTGTGAAGGGAATTAACATTTGCTGGAGCAGGTTAGAAGGCTTTAAACTGGTTTTGAGTTATAAAATAAAAAAAAAAAAAAAGGAAAAAGAGAAGGCAATTAGATAATCTTCAACCTCAGTTAACTCAAGACCAGCTGCAGAGAATGTGACCAAATTATCTGCCAAGAAAACCCACCCTGGGGCTGAGAATAAGCCTGAGACTTGGGGCTAAGAATAAGCCTGAGACTTCAACCCTCAGGGGTCCTTTTGAAAAGAAAGTTCTCTGCCTGAGAACAGTTGCTCACAAAAACCACCTCCTCCACAGTGCTGTTGACACTTTAATTGCTCTGATGGAAACAAGCTAATGGGGTTTCAATAAAAATAGAACCCAAATAGGCGGGCGTTGAGTCCCGTATTTTCTGCAATCAGAGGCATTGCTGGAGTTGCGATTCCTCTGGTGCTAGGGTGGTCTCCTTTTTTGCAGTGGGACCCTCTTGAGAATTACATAAGGGAAATGAGCTTAGGGAGTCAATATTTTGAGAGTGCCAATAAAAAGCAGTAGAACTCTATCAATTATAGCCTTGTCTATGATCCATCCAGAGAAAAACAGGTTAAATTACACCCCCAGATCACTACAGGCAGTAAAATCTTGGTGGGGTGGGGGGTCCTGTGGGTGCTGCAGGCTTCTCAAGCCCATCTGAATCTTCAAAAAGTAAATAAGGTGTCAGTTTTTATCTCATTAGTAATTTTAGGCAGGATCATTTAGGAACTAGAGGCCCAGGCTTTAGGTGGAGAGCAGCCCTGGGTTCGTATCCCAGCTTTGCTGCTTCACAGTCTCATGACTCAGGGGCAAGTCGCTTATCTCTGTGACACACTTTCCTCATCTGTAAACTGGGGATCATATTCCTACTTACCTTGCAGGGTCTAGAGCAGCACCACATGGGTTACCTGCAAAGTGCTTCAGGCAGTGCCCTGTCCTGAATACTGTTGGCTAGTGGGGGAGATTAGGAAAAAACGAGTGAAACTGAGGACTGCAGATAATGACAGAACCTTGAGAGGCTGGGTGCAGTGGATCACCAGAGCTCAGGAGTTTAAGATCAGCTGAGCAAGAGTGAGACCCCATCTTTATTAATATTAGAAAAACTACCCGGGCCTTGTGGCAGCGCCTGTAGTCCTAGCTACTTAGGAGGCTGAGGCAGGAGGATTTCTTGAGCCCAGGAGGCTGAGGTTGCCGTAAGCTATGACGCAATGGCACTCTAGCCTTGGTAACAGAGTGAGACTGTCTCAAAAAAAAAAAAGAGAAAACCATGAGGAAGATAAACAGGCTGACATGGTAGATACGAGGGCCAGAGGGCTGGGTGCGCTTTAAGCCTTCTCGGCAGCCCTCCATGGCCCACATAGAGGTCTGGAGAGTCCAGGTCGGCGGAGCATGGAGCACAGAGTGCCAGGGCAGGGAACAACATAGGTGTCCCAGGACAGAGAAGGACCAGCATAGCTGGAACAAGTAATGCAAGAAGAGAAGGCAGTGAGAAGTGGCCACAGGGGTCAGCAAGGGTTATATCACAGAAGGGGTCCGAGATTGGGTTAGGAATCTTGTTATAAAAGTAGCAGGGAAACAGAGAATCTGCGTAAGGTTGGAGACCACTGTGGCTGCTGTGTGAACCCAGACCAGCTCTGGAGGGATGGCCATGGCCACTTTGATAAAGAGGGTGAGAGATGAGGGTGCCCAGGATGGGGCTGGGGCAGCATGGGGATCCCAAGAGCATGTGCTAACAACTGGGTTGAAATAACTTAGGGAACCTGGAAAAATAGACTCGGACCCCCACTTAGGTTAATTATTGGTAATTTATTTTACCTGCTGCAGGGGCTGCTGCTCCGAGAGACAGTCAGCAGCCCAAGTGTGAGGGTGAGTTACCTTTTATAGGCTTTGTGTAAGCATATCACAGAAGCGAAAGGTGGCTGGTTAAGGGGGGGTACAACTCAGGTAGTCATAGATACAGCAATGGAACGATAATTAATACAGTTTCAGTTGACAATGGATACATTTTATAT
>CAUYQV010015209.1:0-26345 GCA_963574575.1 Galagoides demidoff | reverse complement strand
AGTGAAAGTTTAATCTCTTCTGATCCTATATGGATACCCTTGATTGCCTTTTCTTCCCTAATTGCAATGGCTAAAACTTCCATTACAACGTTAAAGAACAATGGAGACAATGGGCAACCTTGCCTGATTCCTGATCTGAGTGGAAATGATTTCAATTTAACGCCATTCAGTACGATTTTGGCTGTGGGTTTGCTGTAGATGGCCTCTGTCAGTTTGAGAAATGTCCCTTCTATGCCAGTTTTCTTAAGTGTTCTGATCATGAAGGGATGCTGGATATTATCAAACGCTTTTTCTGCATCAATTGAGAGAATCATGTGGTCTTTGTTTTTTAATTTGTTTATGTGATGAATTACATTTATAGATTTATGTATGTTGAACCAGCCTTGGGATCCTGGGATAAAACCCACATGGTCATGTTGTATAATTTGTTTGATGTGTTGCTGAATTCTGTTTCTTAGGATCTTGTTGAATATTTGCGCATCAATATTCACTAGAGATATTGGTCTGTAATTTTCTTTCCTTATTGGGTCTTTTCCTGGTTTGGGGATCAAGGTGATGTTTGCTTCATAGAATGTGTTGGGTAGTGTTCCTACTTTTTCTGTATTTTGGAAAGGTTAAGTAGTATAGGTACTCGTTCCTCTTTAAAGGTTTGGTAGAATTGTGACGTGAAGCCATCTGGTCCCAGGCTTTTCTTTTTGTGGACATATTATATAGTTGATGCTATTTCAGAACTTGATGTAGGCCTGTTCAACATTTCCACTTGATTCTGGCTAAGTCTTAGAAGGTGGCGTGCTTCCAAGTATTGGTAGATTTCCTTCAGATTTTCATATTTCTAAGAATAAAGTTTCTTGTAATATTCATTAAGATTTTTTGAATTTCTAAGGGGTCTGTTGTTATTTCATCTTTACCATTTCTAATTGATTAAATTAGAGATTTTACTTTTTTTTTCTTGGTTAGGTTGGCCAAAGGTTTATCTATCTTATTGACTTTTTCAAAAAATCAACTTTTTGTTTTATTGATCTGTTGTATAATCCTTTTGTTTTTAATTTCATTTAATTCTGCTCTAATTTTGGTTATTTCTTTTCATCTGCTGGGTTTGGGATTGGAGTGTTCTTCCTTTTACAGTTACTTGAGATGTCCCAGTAAATTGTTAACTTCCTCTCTTTCCATTTTTTTGAGGAAGGCTTGCAGTACTATAAATTTCCCTCTTAGGACTGCCTTTGCAGTATCCCAGAGGTTCGGATAATTCGTATCTTCGTTATCATTTTGTTCCAAAAATTTGGTAATTTCCTTTTTGATCTTGTCTCTGACCTACCTATCATTCAGCATAAGGTTATTTAACTTCCATGTTTTTGTATGAATCTGCAGATTCCTATTGTTACTGAGTTCAAATTTTATTCCATGATGATCTGAGAAGATACAAGGAATAATTTCTATTCTCTTAAATTTGCTGAGGTTAGACTTATGGCCTAAGATGTGGTTAATTTTGGAGTATGTTCTGTTGGCTGATGACAAAAATGTGTACTCAGTTTTGTTAGGATGAAATTCTGTAGAAGTCTGTTAAATCCAAATGCTGAATGGTGAAGTTTAAATCTAAAATTTTTTTTTGCTAAGCTGACAAAGGAGTATTAAAATCTCTGACTCCAACCTATTTTCACATTTATTTTACCACTAGAACAAAATCTAATTCCAACTGGCCATTTACTTATTCAGAAAATATTTCATAAATGACTTCTTCCCAAGCACAATATCCTGGTTTTTGGATTTGCAGCTAAAAAATAACAGTTCCCGGCTGAAGGAACTAATATTGATTGATTACCCAATTTGATAGAGTTCAGACCTGAATAAGATATGGGATAGTCCCCTCAAAAGATTAATATTAGTTCATAACATGGATAATACGTAAGTCAGATGATTCATTCAGCATGAGTTTCCTCATTTAGTTACCCATTCAATAAATGTGTCAGATTTCAATAACATTGGGACATATATGTAAACAAAACAGACAACATTCCCTGTCTTTATGGAGTGCATATTCTAGTGAGTCAAGATAAATAAAGAGTGAATATAATAAATAAGCAAATTTTGTAGTATGTCAGATGAAAAGTGTTACATAAAAGAGAGCAAACAAGGATGAAAGGACCCCAAATGCCAGTGGGCTCTAGAATTTTAAATGTGATTTTCTATGGGGCCCTAAAGATAAGGTAACACTTGAGAAATGTTAAAGTGAGTGGTTTATAGGAGCACACCTGAAATTTGTGCAGAATTCCTGGGAGACAAGAGTTGCTAGCTAACAGTGAGGAGAATTTTAGGAGATGGGTCAGAGGAAAAATGTATTGACATATTGCCCAAAGATTTTAAAGAACTAGACAGGATTTTACTTCTATTCTGAGAGGAATCTAAAAGGTTTTAGACAGAGAAAAGACATGACGTAAATTTTGTTTCAAAAAGGACTAACTGCCTCAGTGAGTTAAGAAGGAGGCTATTAAAATAACATGAGCTGAAAAAAACTATACATAGCAGATTATGGGATCTCAGTTCATAATAATGAAAACAATGAGGAGTGGTAAGATTCTAGATATGTTAAAGGGAGAGTTAGTTAGATTTCATGAGAGATTGAATTTTGGCTGTCAGAAAAAGAAAAGGTCAAGAATGACTTCAAGATTTCTTGCCTGAGCAAATAGAAATATCAAGTTTATCATTGACTAAGATAGAGAGAATATTAGATGGAACAAGTTTGAGTTGGGCATGTAAAATTTGGACATATCGTATAGATTTGACAAGTTGTGTGATAAAGATGGCTAGAAAACTAGAATGGATATAGTCATTTTTTGAGTTGGCAAGATGGGTTGGAATCTAACAAATGGATTGAGGGACTGGGTCTTTATTAACAAGTATGGAGATGCTCTCTTCATTCAGATGAGGGAGGGATAGAACAAACAGATGCAGGTGCTAACAGGTGGGTTACTTTGGTGGGTGTCAGTCTGGAAAAATTCTCTTAGAAATACTCAGTTGTGTCATTGAAGAAGGAAAAAAGATCGTTAGCCAAGAGTGAAGATGGGAAGGATGTTTTTTTGCACTGTGAGAGAGACAAGAATTTCAACAGAAGGTTGAATAGACTCTGCGTTCTTCATAGTGTCCTGCCTCCTGCATCTTCATCGTCTCCTTTGTTGTTGATTTGTTCTTATTTTTTCTTATATATCGAACTATATGACTTTGCCATTTTAATTAGTAAAAGTAATTTTAAATTTCAACTAATTAATTTAGTTCTATTAATAAATACAAATATTCTCAGGTCTTTTTTTATCTTTAAAAAAAATAGCCTCCCTTATCTTTTTTTTCGTTCAAGCTAATTTCTACTCTCCCTTAGTCTATTCCTCATAAAACTTCTTGAAAAGTAACCTAGAGTCATAGTCTGCTATTGATTAACTTTTTTTTTTTTTTGCAGTTTTTGGCTGGGGCTGGGTTTGAACCCACCGCCTCCGGCATATGGGGCCAGCGCCCTACTCCTTGAGCCACAGGTGCTGCCCCTGCTATTGATTAACTTTTACACACCCTTTCCTTCATACAAGTAACTGTAAACATTTTGGCTAATACTATAACTATTTTCCTAAAAGCAAATGCAGAATCCTATTGTAATTCTTTACCTTGCTGAGCTTCCCCTGAATACATGCCAGAGGTCACTGGTATTTCAACAATTATTAACTGGTTTTCTATTTTTAATAATATCCTAAATATCAGTGGCCTCCAATGCTTTGTCCTGAATTCCCTTTCCTCTTGCTTATATATGCTTTTTTACATTATTTTGTCAACTCCAGTGATTTATGCTACCAAGGCGTATTTTCTCAATCTTCTTTCCAAACCACAAAGCTATATTTCCTACTACTTAAGGAAATTACCTGGATCGCTTCCAAACTATTTGATCCTGTTTTGATGAAAATAAACTCTCAGTTTTCACAAGCACTAAACTCTGTTCCATCTCTTTCATCCTCTGTTTCACTGTCAACCATATAATCTTAATGGCTAAAACACAGTCATTGTCATTATCAATAATACAGTTTAAAACCTTAAACATTTGTTATTACTGCTACTCTCCTTCCCAGATCCTTTCAGAACAAATCAGACACTTAGCAAATTGTGTTGCTTCTCATCCAGAAATATCTGCTAGATTCACGTTATTTTCCAATCTCATTAACTTAATTATCTTTATCATCATTTCTTAGACTGTTCTAACAACCTTACACGTAGGTGCTCTGCTATAAAATTCTGTCTGTTCTCTCCCTCAATGAGCAGAATGGAGTTCACCACTACCTTTATGATAATATTCAACGCCGCAGCTCGGAGGGCCTTTTGCCACCTATGCCGAGTTTGATTTCCTTATATTTCTGAAGTTTATGTCCATACCCTTTCAATGATGCTAAAAAGTCACATAATTCTGCATAGATCACAAATTCTTTGAAAACATGACAGCTATGCTGAGGATATATCTCTTTGCTTGTAAGACCATCCCCCAGTGTTGTAAAAACATGCAGCCATGCTTTCATCACGCAGCCACAGTCACCTCCCTAGTGAAGCACTGAAGCACTTACTTGCTTTGCAGACCCACAAACCTGGCTCTGTATCTTTTCTTTCCTCCTCTCTCTGACACCTTGTGCAGAATTCTTACCTTCAGATTTCCCGATGGGAGAAATGGAAAGAGTTAAACCTCTTCATAAGTGAATTGGAAGATTAAATCAGAAAATGAATATAGTTTGCTTAGGAAAGAACATGACACTGAGGGGACACGTAATAAAATGTGACTATTAGTAGTGGTTATGGAGGAGCAGGTAGAGTAGAAACGGTCAAGTGAACTTTTTCAGGAAGCCTTTAGAGCTCTTTATTTTGTGCTGTGGAGGCACAGCACAAAATAAAGATTTATGTCCTCACCTCTCAACAAATATTAACTTTCTCTTGGGGTAAAGGACTTAAATATTTTATTCCTTTCATCTCTACTTTGCACAGGACTGAATGTAAGTAGTTGTGGACTAAACGTGTGTTGTAGGAATCACAAGAATTTGCATACTTTCCATTTAATAGGAAATGTAGAGAAAGATAGGTTAACTAAGAAAGGGTAGGCTGGCCTGCCATAATTTATAAATCACTCATACTAGTGACAAAAAAAATCTTTCTAAATGAATTATGGACTACACACTATTTTCCTGTCTATTATCTTATTTAATTGCTACACAACCCTCAGAATATTATCAAACACATTTTGCAGTTAAGAAAAGAAATACAGGAGATTAAGTTATTTGTTCCATTGACACAGGAAACGACTAATAGAGAGCTTGTCATAGAGCACACAGAGTTTCTCATTACATAATATAAACTAGGTTCCAATCTATTCATTTAGTCAGTGTTTTTTTTTTTTTTTAGTTATTTAACACCTTTGTTTAGTATGTTATTTCAAGCGTTTTACTATCTGCTGACATAAATTAGTGAATAAGGCAGATGGTGGGCCTGGTCTATTGTAACTTTAAGACCAGAAGTTTGTGCTTAAACTAGACATAGTTTGGCTCTAGCTAGCTAAGTAGCAGGGCACAAACACTAGTAACAATTTTATAGTACTGCATAAAAAATGAATACAATGATTTCCTTAAGATCAAATTTTAGAGTGGATACAAAAGAGAAATAAAGACAAAATAAAAATCTGATTTTGAGGGTTTATTAATTTTTAAGACTAAAAGAACAGTTTTCATATTTTCTCTGATTATACCTTTTGAAATTTCACAAACACCTCATTTTAATGAGGCAATTGAAATCCAATGAGCTAAATCATGTTTATTCTATGTAACTGTGGTCCCCAACCACAGCCATGGCCTGTTAGGAGCTCAGCCACAGAGCCCCACCTTCCCATGGACCAATTCCCCTTTAATACACACTCCATGGAAATAATTGTGTTTTGTGGAATAGCTGTCTCCCATGAAACTTAGGAACCAGGATGCACAGCAGGAGGTGTGTGGAAGGCAATCCAGGGAAGCAGTTTATGGCCACCGGCTGCTTCCCATTGCTCTCATCACTGCCTGAGCTCCCCCTGTCCCACCCTACTCCCCATGAAAATTGTCTTCATGCAACCGATCTCTGGTGCCAAAAAGGTTGGAGATGACTGCACACACTAATAAATAAAAAAATCTAGGTTGATACATATTATTTCCAATCTTGTGTCTAACCTCATCCAACATAATGATCTTCCCATTCCACTCCAATGTCAGAAGGCATCCTATATGCTTTTTCTATTGCATTCTACCCAAGCCCTCAACTTGCTCAGAAATAGCATAAGATGAAAATACAAATAACAGGAACAATCACAGTTTCTAGGAAGGATTTTCCCAGTGATCTGAAAAAGAATAAACTGCAAGAATATGAATCATGTACCCATCAATGTGACATGAAAATGATGTGCCTCTTCTTCCACAAGAGGTAGTGACAATGCTGAGTACATTCTTCGGCCCTCAAACACGGTTGATCACTGGTTATAGGAAGAAATAAACTGTTCAATTTGAAACACTGACAATTATTTTAGAATACACAAAGTTTATGGGGCGAGTGGACAGAGCTGATCAGTACTGTGAATGTTACAAATTTATAAGGAGGTCCTACGAATGGCAGAAAAAATATTCTTCTGGCTGATGGAAGTACTGAAGTGGTGAACTGCTACATCCTTTACTCTTCAGACAAGAAGAATGCATTAAAAGTGCAGACATACCTGTCTTACAGGAGAAATTTCATCACACAGCTTGTGAACAATGAGAGGAACAGAAATACAAGAAAGAAGGAAAGGCCATCAACTTCTACACCAAGGAAAGGCTCAATGGGAAGATGCCTTTTGTAAAGCAAACTGAAAAAAAAAAATCAACAAAGGATTGCATGATTTGCAGCAGAAGAAATGGAAGAAGGAAACCATTTTCTACTGTGAGTTATGGAAAAAGAAGCTTGAACTTCATCCTGGAGATTGCTTCAAGAAGCATCACACTCCAAAAGTTTTAAACAAAGGTAAACAAAAACACTTTAATGGTTTTATGTTACCTAAAATACATAATAAAATCATCAGGTACGTTCTTATGTACGTTTTTATTTCTCTTCAAACAGTAGTTTAATTGCACGCAAAATAAATAAGAATGGGGAGTACACAGGTGGCAGAAAAAGTGTTTTGGAAATTATGAATATTACTACCTGATTTTGAAATATACTCTTTGAAAGTGGTGACTGATCCATGGCCTTGCTCCTGCCTTGATCTCAGCCTGTACTCTCCCTGAAAGATTCAGGGCGAATCTTTCAAAACCTGTCTTCTCCTACTTTCAACTCTGCCTATTTTAGTGGAACATAATAAAATAGGTGAAGTCACCTTCATAAAAGTTATTTGCTAGGAGCTGGGGAGATGTATGCCAGACGTTTATCTTGATGGCATAAAGAAAGCCCCTCAGAATTTGGGAAAACTAACACTGGATGAGGTACATGGAGCCAATATGCTTTTCACCCTTGGTTTCCTCATAGGGTGATCCCCACCCATGTGTAAGGAGGATCTTGTTGCCATCCAGAGTAAAAGCCCACAATATGTAGGCTACCCAACTCACCAAGACTACTGGAAAACTTTCTGGAATATGTTCCCCTGATTGAACCCCTAGACTAATGTTTACATTTCTCTTTTTTTGTGAAAAATAGTTATCATGGGTCCCAGTTCTCCAGTGACATGCAAAGGGTGCAGAAGTAAACGTGAGTGAAAGGGCTGCTACAGCTGCGTCCTTCTTCCTGTCATTTCCTTTTGTTTTTATGTGGTATATATCACCTCATTTCAATCACCTCACATAAATGTACTCATGGATGACGTTTGCATAATACTTCACAGTTTGAAAATTGCCTTCATACACTTTACAGAATTAGTTTTCATAATAATACAAAGGTGTTATTCTCTTTCATAATTTGACAAAGCTTTGAAACATTATTCATAAACAAATAATAAGTAATAGAACCAATTTTACAATGCATTCCTTTCTGCTTCCTTGTGGTTCTGTACAGATTTCTTCCTGATTCAAAACATTATTATTCTTTAAAATAATGGTAAATTGAAAACAGCATTTGTATATTTTAAATTTGCTAATGTTTACTATCAATCTAGACTTCTTTTTCCAATTTTAATATTTCTTAAAAATCAAATTAGATTTGGTGGGCTGACAAAATACAATGACCCAGAAACATTCATTAGCTTAAAAAGTACCCATCCCATCCTAGCAACAGACTTAAAAAAAAATGAAATGGAAACATGCATTTCCCCCTTACTTTCTATTATGTCAAATATGACTCTGGAAGGATTAAGATTTCACCAAAACTCATCACTCATGAAGGATTCTATTTTCATGAATTAGCTTACTATTCCCTAAAAAGGTAACTATATTCACCTGTCAAATTCACCTTACAATCTCTCCCACTTTAGATTTTTTTTCTCTTTTCTACTTCAGTAAGGACAACAAAGGTAGTTTCCGTCCACCTTTGAACCTATTGCTTAGAAAATGCTAGTTACGGAAATAAGTGCCTGTCACATTGTGTTATAAAACACCTTTTTGAATTTCAGTTGGATTCTTGGCAGACAATTAGGTTTTATGAGTAGAAATCAGCTAAATTAAATCTTAAGTCAATACATTCTCCAAATTTTAATGAACATATTTGCTTTATTTTTCCTTATACATGTACACAATTTAATATTTAAAATATATTTGTGATAATTAAGTTTATTGTATATGTCATGCAGATAGGTGCAACGATTAACTAAAAATAAGTGAGTTCACCAATCAAACTGAAAATTAAAATACATCTGAGCATCAAGTCTCTTTTATATTCTAGCATTACTGCAGGGCCATTGAAACATTAAGAACAATAAGGCCCTAGAGTGACCACATTATTTTCTTCCATTTACTGTAGCTTACTGTAGGAATACATAGCTGTCGTTTAGGAAGAGCAGAACATCTTTTTCTTGTGTTAGATGATTTGTAAGAAACCAATCTAATGTGGGACTCCTCCTTTTTGTCGATATGTAGAATTGCATATCCGTGTGTATGTCTAGAGTATTAGTCTTCTCAGTAAATGACTCCATCATGAGGTACTTGCAGGGCCATATATTCCAATCATTGGAATACAACAGGTAAGAGAAAGAATCAGAAGTAATTATCACTCTTATGTAGGGGGTTATATTTTGGTGATAAGAAAAAAATAGCATAACAAATGTTTGCAAGAAATACTAATTATGTTAATTCATTAGTAAAGTGTTATTATAGACTGGTGCAAGAGGCAGATGTATTTGTTTTAGCATAATGGGAAAAGTTTCAATGAAGAATAAGATCTGGAATTGTGAACAAAACCACTAGACAAGTGATGCTGTGGAAAGCAGTAAGATTAGCTTTAAACATGAAAAAAAAATTGAAAATTACAAGTTTTTAAAGAAATTCACACATGATTTCAAGGAAAGCATGGGAGTGTGAATATAGTCTTAATAAATTAAGAAAAACAAAGTCTTAATAAATTAAGAAAAACAAAGTGGGGTTTTTAGATCCCCTAGGAGCCTGATGAAGTATAAAATTGATGTAAGCTTCAGATAAGGTCATCCACATTTTATGCAAGTAAAATTTTTGTGGTTCAGTCATTTTCTGACTGGAAAATTGTGCTCCCAAGCAACTGGACGTTCCCTACATCCATCTTGCATGTACATAATCTAATGACTGAGACAGTTTCTGTCTTTTCCTGGTGAGAAACTCCAGCAAGTCCATTAGAGGTTGATAACGTCAGATGTCTCTTTTCATTGCAGCCAGAAGTGACTTTCAGCGAAAGTACAGATTTGAGAGATGCGAAAAAGTGAAAGGAGTTTGTAAAACATTCTGTGATAATATTGAATATGATTATGGATACTGCATTAAATGGAGAAACACGTGCTGCGTGTAAACTCTAAAAAACAGAAGTAAGATCAAGCACCAAACCTGGACCAAACATGCATCTTACTTACGCAAGAGTAGGTAAAAAATATTGCAATGTTTAATAAAATGTGCACTTAAGATCCTGATATACATCTATTTATATACAAAGAGATTTAGTCTTTATTGTGGATTTTTTGTTTCAGACGGATGAACATTACTAAGCAAAGGAAGAGACTCTGTGCTTAAAACCACGTTACTGCCACTTCATCCACCAGACCTTCCTACTGCATGTCTAAGTTACTCTGCTCTCCCTCTAAACACATGTATGTGAATTATTGCCAGCTTCACTGTGAGTATCACAGTTATCTTCCCATATCTTTGTCTCCACACCAAAATCCCTCTCTGTATATTTGTATTTCCTTCCATTCCATTCTTCTTTAAAGACAATAATATAATAATAAATATGTGTCTTCCCTTTCAAATGTGAGCTCTCCAAACTTGACTCGTCTAATTTGTATACATTTAACCAATTACTGTAATTGATAGATGATATTAGTACCTTTTAAGAGTTTAAGAATTATTATTAATTACAAATAAATGAATAAAACATTAATAGTTGAATGGTGTTTGCTCATTAGGGTAATTAATTACTACTCATACCACATCAAAGTAATGAATAACAATGTCTGAGAGAGAGCGCCCCTTTTAGCTGTGCAATTTTTATTCAAAGGAAATTCCACAGGGAAGCTTAGTAGTAGGTAATCTCCTAGCAATATAGGATAGTGCCTGGTTAGCTCAATCCTCTACTGTCAGAGAATATATCTAATGAAGGAATCATCAATTTGCTTTGGACAAGAATTGGAATCACATACCTATGGAGAGTCTTGTGTAAGAAAGCTCAGTTCAGCTGATGAGTAAACCTTACACAGTAGTCAGAGCTCCCTTTTCTGAGATCCATTATGAAATCTAACAGAGTGAGCTTAGTCTAGGAGGGTAATGATAGAGATATCTAGAGGAGTTACATCCATTTTCAGAAAGTTCTTCCAGAACTGTGCAGCTAATGTCTATATGGATATTTTGGGAAATTTCAGGGAGAACAAAAAATATGAAGAAGCACAGAAAGCTACCATGGAGATCAGGTGGTAGCAAAAGGCAGACTCCCAGCCACCCTGGAGACAATATTATCTACCAAAGAAATCCTCATGGAGGAAGGATGGCTTTTGTGTTTTCAGAAGTTGTATGACTGTGGGTGTCAGGGTGGGTGTTGCACGTAGTCTACAAGAGACTGTTGTTATTACAACATACATCAAAGTGCTGAAAATTGTTTAGGCTACTTTACCTGAGTAGTTAAATTGTGCACATAGATGTGGATATGGTAGATTCCATCTAATAAAGACAAGTAGTGAGTTTCTGGACCGAGATATCTACAGAAGATTCTTATTGCTTTTTTTTTTTTTTTTAACTGAAAGTACAATGATTTTTATTGGACTTCTAACCCACTAAAGATAACACTATTCAAACCAAGCATAGAACTATTCTTATTCTTAATAAGCACAAGAGGGGCAATAATTCTCTATTCCCTCATTTACCCAACACAACCAAATAAATTCTTCTCATATATTTGTATGAGAAGAAATATTTTAATTCCCTGGTACTAACAAATTTTCTACTATAAAGATGCTCCCTTTTTTTAGCAGTTGAATACCAGTGGTGGAGCCAGTGACTGACCCCACTATTCGTTTGTTGTGGTATATTTGTTTGTGCAGGGAGTTTGTGCAGCTTCACCATTCATGACTTCTGTTATTAGATCCTTACCCACACAACCATGATACTTTTGCATGTCAACACTCTTGGATCAATGGTTCTCAATAATTTTCTTATCCCTAGACACAAGTTATATTCCTTTTTTCTAGGAAAAGCTGCCATTTTTTTCCTAAGTGTTTTCATGGTGAAGTTAGTGTGCAGTATGTTTTTGTTCAGTGAAAATCAAGGTGTGTATGACTGAAAATATAAAATACCTGATAATTCTGTAAATCCACTTATGTCAAACAATGACTTATTTCCTCATGATATAGATAAAAATATAGTGAAGAGGCAATATAACTTGTCAGTGCTGGAGATAAAGGAATCTGATAGGGTATTTTGGGTTAATGAGGACATTTTCACTAGTTCAGATAGTGAAGAAGAATTTGTAGAGGTAAAACATGAGATTATTTCTTCTGAAGACAAGAATGAAGAAGAAGATGATGATGATGACAATGATAGTGGAGAAGAAGAAATGAAAAACATGGAGCCCCAGAGAAGACCATGCCTGTTGTAAACATAGAGAAGCCTACACTGAGATGACAGCACCATCAGGGTTGACATAGCAGTCACAGCTAATAAAGGATCAGGGAGATGAAATGTGACTGATATTATGAAGACTCAACCAGTAAAGTACGATCAAGAACAGAACCCCAAACTCCATGGGATGCTTTCAACTATTTATCGATAATGGCATTGTAGATATCATTATCAAATTTACAAACCAGAAATTACATCTAGTTAAAGAGTTGTGTAAGGATGTATCCATCTAAATTTCTGGCAATTCTGTAAAAGAAGAAATATTATTAGTAGTTGGGATTCTTCTAATTTGTGGTGTGTACTGGAAAAATAAAGACAATATTCAAGATCTTTTCTTTTTTTCTTTTTTTTTTTTTTTGAGCCTCAGCTGTCACCCTGGGTAGAGTTCTATGGCATCAAAGCTCACAGCAACCTCCAACTCCTGGGCTCAAGCAAGTCTCCTGCCTCAGCCTCCCAAGTAGGTGGGACCACAGGTGCCCACCACAACGCCTGGCTATTTTTTGGTTCCAGCTGTCATTGTTGTTTGGCAGGCCTGGGCTGGATTCGAACCTGCCACCTTACATGTATGTGGCTGGTGCCTTAGCCACTTGATCCATAGGCACTGAGCCCCAAGATCTTTTCAATGAGGAGAATTTTTTGGTTCACCATAGTACGTTTTCAGAACCCAGAATATTGTCTCCTACTGAAATGTCTGCGTTTGAATGATACTACAACATGTCAAGCTCACAGACAGCACAGTAACTTTGCTCCAACAGCACAGGTATATGGTGATAAATAAGCTCTCACTTCACTACAATCCTCAAAACTCTGTCACTGTCAGTGAGGAATTGGTGTCTTTGCACACCAACTAAACCTGGAAAGTATGGCATTGCAGTGAAACTTTTGTGTGATTGTTGTACAAACTACTGTTTTGAGGTGGAGCCACATGCTGGGATATCAGAGAACCTTCCAAGAAATTACAATAGTGGCTGTGAGATTATAAAAAGACTGGTTAGGTACTGTCTTTTGATTCAGTCTAGAATAAATATTACCATGGGAAGTAAGGTTACATCCATCACCCTGGCATCTGACTTGTTTCAAAAGAATATAAACCCAGTTGATACTGTTCACAGAGGATTTGCCTCTAGACCTCAGACCAACATCAATGAAAAACTCTCCATCTGGCATAGTAAGATTTGCCTTCTCTCCCTGTATGACATTAATAGGTTATGTTCCGAAGACAGGAAAAGTAATTATATTACCATAAAGCACGAAGATAAGAAGATGACAGATAATAAGCCTGACAGTGATCCACTTTTATAATATCACTAACCAGGCTCCCATGCACTTGATAAGTGCATGAGAATGTATTCCTGTCACAGAAGATCTCAGCGTTGGCCCTTCCCAATTTTCCTCAACATCATGGACACTGCAGCATACAATTTGTATATGATTTTTTGGGAAACAATTAGCCATTGGTTGTAACTTCATTGTAAGAAACAATTGGGAAGAAAATAGCTTTAGAAAAATTTAACACAATGATCCTGTAAAGAAAACGTAAGAAGGAATACCCAAAACGCACACGATCTCCACAGAAATATATACTGTGGACACGAATGCAATCAAGGACAAGGTGTAACGACAAGAGCAATGAATAATATCAAACCAAGAAGAAGAGTTAAAGTAAGGTGACCAGACACCCTGCTTTTGGAGGGGCATTCCCAATTTTTAACAATTTGTCCTGCATCCCGCAGCATTTTTAAAAAGTCCCAATTTTTGGAAAGAATGCAGGGCAAGCTAGGGAACGGCCTTAGGGCTGCTGAAAAGGTTAATGTAACTCTATTTGGGAATGAAGAGGTTAATGTAACTTCATTTGGAAATGAAAAGGCTAATGTAAACTTCCTACTCCCCTCCTGGGCAAGGTCTCCCCCGAATGGGTATCAGAAAGAGATTGGCTCCCTTCCTCACTTCTAGGCAAGGACAATTAGCTCAGAAGGAGCCAAACTATCTGGAATAAACAAGTAGCCCCCACCAGAGGGTCCCTAACCATAAACACCTCAACCAATAGCAGTCCAGCAGACAAAACACCCCATGAAATTCCTCTATGTTCTTTAAAAACCTCAGCTCACTTCACTAGGGGATCGCCCTTCCTCCAGTCACACTGTAGGGACGAGTGGCCCAGGCATATGCTTGCAAAATAAAGCACTTTTTGTCTTTACATGTGTGTGGTGGTCTCTCAGCAACAATTCTGGTCCCAACACTGCCAAGTGGCTATTTCACCAGGACATGAGTTTTATTATTATTTTTGTTAATTTTATAATGTTAAACTTTAATAATAAATAATTGTTGAGAACTGATTATCGAGAACTGCTTATCAAAGTTCACGTTGTTGATCAGTTATTAGAATGAGACCACCATTGTTTGGACTTAATGAACAATGGCATTTTTTGGCACTGACAACCATGAAAACATTTTGTAAATGTCTCTCAGACCATACACATGGTCCTGCGTGCTATGCTAGTTAAACATATGATGTCAACAAATCAGCTATTCAGATAATTTAGGTAAGTAATTCATTTATTTATTTCATGAATTTAGCAGACAGTACTCATATTATTTATATTTTATAGTGCTGGCAAAAAGTCTAGCGCTAGCCTTGAAAGTGACACTTACAACTTACAAGGTATCATTATTTAAAGAAATATATTGATAAGGAAAAGGTTAACTCCTGAGCATCAGCAAAAATCACAATAGAGAACAAATGTTTAGAAATACTTAATCATTTTGAAACAAACCATGTTCCATACAATAATGTACTAAAAATTGTGGGATATGCGCTGTCCTTACCAGGAACTAATGCTGCGACTGAATGCGTTTTTTTTCTATGGTAAATAAAATGTGGGCATCAAAAAATCACAATTAAGTGTTGAGACTTTGAAAGACATTTTATGTGTGAAAAATAGTTTAACAAATTCTTGTGAAAAATTTCATGACCTTTTAAAAAAGAGTCACTCAAATGAGAAATATGCCAAAGAATAAAATAATATTATATATAATTTTTTTTTTTTTTTGGCCAGGGCTGGGTTTGAACCCACCACCTTTGGCATATGGGGCCAGCACCCTACTCCTTTGAGCCACAGGCGCTGCCCTATACATAATTTTTTTTAATGTATTATATTTGTAAATTGTACTTATGTCGAAATCAAAAATACATATATTACAATACTATTTTTGCGTTCTATGAAAATTTTTGTTGCTTCATATAGACCAAGTACCAAATTTTTAATTAAGAACACACACACACACACACAAACCCAACCCCCCACCCAGTCAAAGGTGTCCTGTTTTAAAAATGTTAAAATCTGGTCACCTTAAGTTAAAGGCAAAAGTAAAATCCTTACCAAAAAGAAGTGGCTGTTACCTTTGTCACTGTGGAAGAGACTGGAAATATATGAAGGCCTGAAGTGATTGCAACAAATACATCTGTCCCAGCCACACATCAGAAGAAGAAAATGTAATGACAAGAATATGTGGAGAATCTCATTAAAGTATTATTATGTACTTGTGCAATGATATGTAAAATATAGATGTTTTTCACAAAATTATAGTACCATTTATTCTGATGTCAGTGACTGACCCCCATGGTGTTCACTGGGTATGGAATTGGCATCAGTACACAACTGCTATATTTGTTCTGTTCTCCTTTAAGATAAGAACTTTGCCAGATAATAGAGACATTTTTACAGGGAGATTTATATTGCTGATTTAGAGAAGAAATTCCTTGTTTGTTTCTTGACAAAATAATACCATGAGCATTAAAGGATTATTGCATTAATCACATCACTGTCATTTAGTTACAGTTACTCAGATTCTAATCTTGTTAGACATTGCACTCTGTTGGAGAAAATATTTGGATGTAGTTTTCAGCACCATCAAGTTAGCTGTGGTAATAAATTACAGTTAGAGAAAGATCTGTTTTCCCCTTCCTTCTCTTTAGCCTTATCATCAATGAACTAATTGCCATCACTACCATCTTAGCATTTTCTTTTAGGTACTGAAGGTGTATCATGCCCATCGACCTTTCTTTGAGTATAACTTGTACTGCCTTTCCAACAAGGGAAACTAAATATGGAATGTCAATTATGTTGCCAGGTAACATAACATAATTAATTATGAATTAATGATTAAGTACTGGTTACCTAAATATAAATAAAAGTTGTGAAGTCATCTTCTATTTGAACTTTTTGCTGGAGTTGATGATTCGTACTCCCTGATGTGTGCCCTGACATACCATCAACTCCTTGCAAAATGGCTGTCACATACTATGTATATACTCAATAACTATTAAATGAATATTGGGAGAGTCAAGAATGGTATTTAAAGATGAACATTTGTAATTGATTTGAAGATAGAAAACACTAACTTAAGAAAAAATTATCTCCCACCTCGTAAAAAAAAAAATTATCTCTCACCTCCCTCCTATTGTCCCCTCTCTTGAGTCTCCAATGTCCACTAGTCCAGTCAATATATTCAACACATACCCATGGCTTTGTAAAACCATCCAGAACAATGTCAAACGGGAGTGATTAAAGTGAACATCTTTGCCTGGTTCCTCATATTAAGAAGAAAGTGCTCAGGTTTTTTTGTTTGTTTTTGTTTATTTGCTATTGGATGAGATATTCAGTTTTGTTTTATTGCAGCCATTGCTTATCAGGTTGAGTAACTTATTTTCTGAGACATTTTATGATGAACAGCTTTCTGTTTTGTCAAAAGTTTTTCTCCATCTATCAAGACTATTTCATATATTTCACTTCATCCAGTTAATGTGGTGAATTATATTGACTGATTTCTAAATGATAAACCAATTTGGGTTTCTGATAAACTCCTCTTGTCATGATACATTATTGCCTTTGTGTTAAGCATTTGATAGAATTTCTTACTGACACCACCTGGAAAGGAAGTTTTTTTCATGAGAAAGTTTTTGACTCCAAATTTAATTTATTTCATAGACACTGTGTTCATGGGGCTTACCTGGTTCCTTTTTGAGTGAACTTTGGTAGTTTATGTTTTTTCAACTAGTAAGTCCAGGTCTTCTAAATATTTGAATTGGTCATAGAGATACTTATAACATACCCTATTATCCTTTCAGTGTTTGTATAATCTGTAATGATAAAGCATCTTCTTTTTTCTTTTAGAGATGGGAGCTAGCTGTCACCCAGGCGGGCGTGCAATGTTGTGATCACCATATCTCACTGCAGACTCAGACTCCTGGGCTGAAGTGATTCTTACTTAGCATCCTTCCTGAGTAGTTGAAACTAGAGGCATGCATCACAATGCCGGCCCATTTTATTTTACTTTAGAGAGATGGTGTTTGGCTGTGTTCCCCAGGCTAGTTAGGAACTCCTGGCTTAAAGCCATCCTTCTGTATATTCTTGATAATGGCAACTGGGATAATTATTTTTCTTTAGTGCTTGTTTGGACAGAGTATTAGCCATTTTATTAATATTTCCAATGACTCTGATTACTTTATTAAATATTTTTAGAATTTTAAGAAAAAATTCTCTATTAATTTCATCTCTGTTTAATTAGGTTCAAATTGGCTTTTATTTTTTAATTTATTAAGATGGAAACTGACATTAATTTATAGTATTTATTCTTTTCTAATCCAGGTATATAATTCTCTTTAAGTTTTTCTTAGCATCATATACTTATTTTTATTCATTTTATTACTTTTTTTTTTTTTTTTTTTTTGCAGTTTTTGGCTGCCTCTGAGTTTGAACCCACTTCCAGCATATGGGGCCGGCACCCTATTCCTTTGAGCTACAGGCACTGCCCCATTTTATTACATTTTTATAATTTACAAAACACTTTCTAATTTCTCTTTCAACTGATTAACTCATTAGTTTTTCATGAATAGTTCATTGCCTTCCAAATATTGGAATTTTCCCGCTATTTCTGGAAATTTAAGGAATTTCTCTTTTTATTTCTACTTAATTCCATTGTTATCAGAGCATATATCAAACATGATATGAAATTTTTAATTCATTAACATGGTTTATGGTCCAGATTATTGTGTATCTGGGTAAATGTGTCTGTTCACTTGAAAATGTGTATTTTGCTGGGGTTCTGCTGCGACTCCTCCTCCGGCTCCTCCCCTTGGCTCAGCTTCCAGCTTGGAGGACACCTGCTTGGCCTTCCCCTCCTGAGGAGACCGCTGTGCCTTAGGGATGCTTCAGCGTCTAGTTCGGGTTCCACCTATGAAGACTCTCTCTCCGTCTCTCTCTTGCTTCCTCCCTCTCTCACTCGCTCTCCTTAGCTAAGCCAGGTGCACAGAGGTCCACGTCTGGACAGTAGGTAAGCCAGGTGGAGACCAGTCTCGGCATTTGCGGCTCTGACAATGGCGGCCCAAATGGCCCCATAGTCGCAGCTACAAGGGAGGCTGAGGAAACTCTGAGTACCTTGGAATAAGCTCACAGAGCAAAGAACATAATGAGTAAGCCTGAAGTTAATCAAAAACTCACCAAAAAAGCTCCTTTTAAGAGCTATGAATGGAAAATTAACTATTCAAGAAGAACAGGTTGTGGAACTGATTTAAAAAATTGGTGTCCTTGAGGAGGAACTAAGTAGGGTTTAAAAAAAAATGTGTATTTTGCCCTTATTTCTTGATCTAAAAATTCAAATAAGGTCCAATTGTTTGAATGTTTCTGAAATAAAACTGCCTACATGCTCTATTAATTATTGACAATGGAATATTTAAATCACAGGTTTTAACTGGGACTGTTGATTTCTTTCTCTAGCTCTATTAATTTTTTGTTTCATGTATTTTGGTTATTTTTTATTTATTTATTTTTTCATTCTTTATTATTATTATTATTTTTAGAGACAGAGTCTCACTTTGTCACCCTCAGTAGAGCACTGTGGCATCACAGCTCACAGCAACCTCCAGCTCTGGGATTAGGTGATTCTCTTGCCTCAGCCTCCCAAGTGCTGGGAATACAGGTGCCCGCCACAATACTTGGCTGCTTTTTTTGGTTGCAGTTTGGGCAGGACTGAGTTCGAACTGGACACCCTTGGTATATGGGGCCGGCTCCCTACCCTTCTGAGCCACAGGCGCCGCCCTGCTTCATGTATTTTGAACCCCTTTGATTAAATGTGCATGTGTCTAGGACTTCTATTTCCTGTTAAAAAATTGATTTATCATTATGAACTAAACACAATTTATTTACGTTTATCTCTGATGATATTCTTTGTTTGAAATGTATTAATTTTTTAAATTTCAACTTTTTAAAGGTTTCTTGCTATTTTACCCAGAATGGTCTCAAACTCCTGAGGTTAAGCAATCCTCCCACCTCAGCCTCTAGCACAGCTGTGGTTACACATGCACACCATGTGCCTGATTTTTTTTAACTTTCTTCTGATTAATGTTAGCATAGTATATTCTTTCCCATCTTTTCATTTGTAACCTATTTGTGTTTTATATTTGGTGTGTTTTTCTTCTAAGCATCATGTATATATGCTTATTGGTACATATATAATTTAAATAAGCACCTATTTATATACACCACAGTTATGATTATTTGTGTATTAGTGTTAAGTTTGTGGATTGTTTCCACATATATTATCTGATTTCCACAACACTTGCAAAGTTGACTGTTACTCTCATTTCATATTTACACGTAAGCCAATGAAGATCTCACCTGACTGTTGTACTTCCTCACAGACAAGCCGTGGCAGAAGGTATTCCACAGCAGACCCCTATTGATTTAGAGCACATGCGTTTTGTGCAATGTCTTGCTTCATGATTGAAAATGTATCTACTCTTTCAAAAAATAATTTAAATAATTTATAAAAAATGAAACATAAGATACATTCATGCATTTTGCATTTTAATTTCCACTTTTTAAAGTTAATATACATCAGTGTTTCTTCCTTGGTCAGTCTTGGTTATTTAAAAAACTGTTTTAACATATTGATGAAAATTAGGAAGCCTTTTATAATCAATTTGTGTGTTGAAAAATCTGATTCCATACATGAATTCTATATTAAATAATAGCAAAATTGAATCGATACGGTTTTGTATTTTAACCAAATTCATTATCATCTAGATATTATCTCATCCCTAATGAAAATAAATACATTATCCGAAATGCCTAAAACAACAGATTTAAATGATATTAGAGACAAAACCTTGTGGTGTTATATACCCTCATTCTACAACTGAAGAGCCTCAGGCTTAGAAAATGTAATGAAATTGTCCAATGTTAAAAATTGCTGAGCCTTTGTTATGACAGGGGCACATCAATTTAGTGGTTCTCAAAGTATTACCCTTCAAACAGCAACATCAGCAAACACTGGGAACTTAGAGATATATACTCTCAGATCCCACTCCTGACACGTGGAATGAGAAATTGTAGGTGGAGTGACACAGTGAGAGTTTTAATAACCCTGCAGGTGACTCTGATGAATGCTGGTCTGAGAGTCATTGTTCTAATACCAATGTGCTTTCCTTACATCATGCTGCCTCATGCAATCTGAGAGCTGTCAATGTGAAAACCTTGGGCTTACTGGTAACAGTAGGTAAACCATGACAAAGATATTTCCCCTAATAGCATGACTGGGTTGACTTCTGAAGATGTAAGGAGCTCAGTTCATAAAATCATAAAATGGAATTGAATGTCACTCATCATCTGTCAATTAAATTCCTTAACTTACTATGTCCTACGGAAACTCACAATTCACTGGTTTCAAGATTTTCAATTTAGACCGTTTCTTATTAAAGATTCTTCAACAACAGGGAAGAAATCTCAGTGAAGATTGCAGAAAGGGAATCACAGACAAACAATATATAACCTTGGATTTCTGACTCCATGATGTCTGTTTAATAATGTGATGAGTCCTTTTGGAGATACAGAGACAGATAAAAGATGGTCCCTATTTTAAAGGTCCCTTCAGTGGTAAAATTTTTCTGAAATTACTCACTTCAGTCATTTTCCACCGTACTTCTCATTTCTTAGATACACTTTATCATGTAAGTAACTATTTAATTAAAAAAAGAAGAATACAAAATGAAAAGGGGGCACTCTACTGGCAGAGATCTCACGGACCACCAAGGCTTGTATGAAAGGTCTTTATAGGCGAGGGAGGGATGCTGCAGAGCAGCACCAAGGAGGAGAGAGGAGAGAAGAGAGAGGAGGAGAGCAAAGAGGAGAGTGAAGAGGAGAGAGAAGAGGAGAGAGGGGAGGAGAGAGAGAAGAGGAGGAGAGAGAGATCAAAAGGAAAGTGCACCCTCATATAGGTTCGGTTAGGGGAAGTCTCAGAATGATGATGGGATGGTAGAATAACCAATAAGGCGTTATTGCTCTGGCAGGAAGAGCCACTAGGGGCAGGCCATAAGTTTGAAAATTTCAGCGGGCAATTGGGACAGGGAGATGAGGCAGGTTTTGCGACAGGGAGATAAGGAGATGTCTAGCAGGCAACTCCCTGTGCTTGGAAAGGAGCTGAGACAGCTAGTCTTGGTCTGTTGAAAGCAAGAAGGGGCTTTCTGGGGAAGGGGTTTTTCTGGAGCAATTACCTAACACAAAATAAAAATATTGTGGAAAGCTGGAACCCTGAAGCCTGAATCATTCTTCTATCACTTGTGCCTTTAGCAGCAAAGGACTTCTGTTCTGTCATAGCACATACAGTTTCTCTCTGCCCACAAGTGAGTAATACAGTTAAACTGATTAAAAGTCTCAGTCAGCTTTTCCCTGAGATTCCTATCACCTTCCCCTGTCTTCATACAGCTATTACAACTAAATAACAGCAGCAACTCAATAACCTCCCTCCCTCCCAACTCTCTAACAGGTTAGAGGTAGAGAAATGCAGAGAAACAGGTATAAGAGTTACTGGGACAGACTATCACTGAGAATAAGTAAGTCCCAGCACAGTCACCCCTAATGAAAGTCCCACATTTGTCTTTCCTCTTTGATTTGGTTTTGTACAATCTCTTTTAAATGCCATAATTTTGCTTAAGCTACTTCGAGTGAGTATCTGTTATTTCCAAATACAACCTATAACTTAGAGATTTTACTTGAAAGATGCTGGAGGATCACATAAAGGTATACAAAAACTGAAAACACTTTGGAGATATAATGAATAGTTTAATAACAGTAAATTGGAAGAAGGTTTTTAACTGCTCTGGGCTTTAGTTTTTTCACTCCTAAAATAAGGAAGAAGAAATAAAAGATTTATTATGTGTAATTATAAATCAATTCAATTAATATTCATTTGCTCCTCTACTTTTAAAAATAAGATTTTGTCTTTAGAATAGTTTTAGGCTGACAGAAAAATTGAAAACTACAGAAATTTCCTGTGTACACTTTGCCCCTACACAGTAGGCAAAGCTTCCCCTGCTATCATCATTGCCCACCTAAGTGGTATATGAATATATTTGTTACAATGAATGAACCTATATTGACATGTTACCATCAAGCAAAGCTCACAGTTTATAAGAATATTCAGTCTTGGTGTCATACATTCTTTGGATTTTGACAAACGTATGATGGTATGTGTCACCATTATAGTATCATTCTGCATAAAGTGGAATCCCAGACTCCTAGGAGACCAGAGTCCTTAGATTCAAAGGAATTTGTTTTCAAATCTACTGATCAAATCTACTTAGGTCTCTATCTGGAGCCAACCTACCTAATTATCAGAGTCAATTCAAAGGAACAATGGGCACAATGGGCCCTGGAGGTTACCTTCACTGGTCACTCAGTGCTCCTGAGGGGGAGGGTGTCTCTGGATTCTATTTAAACTTTTAGAAGGAATACTTTTTAAAAATTAAGTATAGCAGAGTTTGTCTGAGGAAATTAATAATCCGCAAATTGGGTAACAACTGAAACCAGTAGAGAGGTAGAGATATCTGCCCAGAATTTTTAGCAGTGAACTTCTATAAGAGGATTCAGAAGCAAAATAGAACAACGTGTTTGAGCATACTATGAAGAGATGGCTAGCTGCGATTGGCTGATATTCTGTGACTTGTTCTACTTCAAGGGTTCCTTTTGGTTTGTTTACATAAGTCAGGTTGCAGTTTGCTACAGGGAACACAAGGTACAGAAGCAGCCTTATGCCAAGTTTAAGTTAATGCGACAGGTTAATCCTAGAAGAGCAGCAAGGTATAGAACGGTCAATTAAGCACTCTAACTGATACAACACCAGCACCTCAACAAATATATATAAACAAAAATTAATGCAAATAAAATGATAATGTTTTCATGGTCATGATAAAGGTGTAAGGTGATATGAAGCAGGAACCTCTACCACACATGCACACACACATATATGCATACACACATAGATATACACACATACATGCATATACACATGTACACACACATACACACGTAGACATATGCACACATGTACACGTATGGTGCACACACAGACATGTATACACCCGTATAGGAGTACATACACACATGTACTCACCTAAACACGTATTACACGCATATACATATCCAGCTGTAAATATACAGAATTGCTTCGGTTCGGTTTTTATTTTGGCAAATGTGAATATTTGAAAGTGTATTCAAAAGTATCTTTTTCTTCCTGATAGCAGCTGAGTGGCCATGTCTCCCAGAATCTTTTATTTTTATTCTCCACTTTTATTTTTCCTTTGCTTTGAAAGGTTGCACAGAGATCAAAAGTGCTTCACTGCCACAGAAGGCAATACCTAGGTTCATATCACATATTTTAGTAATGTTTTGCCTTTAGCTACCAAGCTGGAGCAGTTGTCATGAAGACCTGCAAGTTGATCCCATAAACTTCTTCAAAAGCAACCATTGCTTTGCGCAGTTTCACCCTGGTTCTCTCTGAATTTCTGCCTTGCCACAAAGTCTATATTTTCAGTATGACATTCACTGGCAATCTGAGCCCACATTGTTTAATGCTAATTTAATAAATATGACAATGAGTAATACCTTGGGCATATTAATCATTTGTGTTAGGTTGAAAAATGTATATATTTTTCCTGTGTGCAAATTACATGGGAACCCAACAATTATGAAATTTCTTAGCATGAATAAGAAGGGCTGAAGTGGGAGAGGGATTGAACGCTGAATACCACCAGAAGAAAGGTCTGATGCTTTCTTATCCAAAATAAGTTTACTCTTACCAGGTAAGCCCAATATTCCCATGAATGTGCATATATTCTTATTTAGGAAATTGCTTTTTCTAAAATGCTATTTGACAAGCATGATTAGTTTTTGCCGTATACACGGCTTTGCTTCTTCTCCTCTTCCACCTCCTGCAAACGTGTTTTGACTAACGGTGTCTCGCTTTTAGCTGGATTGCTCTAGAGAGACAGTGGACAAAGAGTTTGCGTGAATGTCACGCAGCCGTGTATGATTTGGGGGTTAGCTGAGTCCTATTCTTACTAGTCCTACAACTTTTAGCAAATTATTTATGCGTACATTTTGATTTCCTTGTAAATAACATGGAGGTAGCAACAGCTAATTTCCCAATTAGTAGCACCATCACCCAATCACTCATGCAAATGCAATATTTATGTTCAATCAGGTCTTATTCACCTTTTTTTCAACTGAGATGATTTTTATTTCTTTAGTGTACCTGCATAATTTAATTTTATTGAAGATGTGTGATTAGTATAATTTACATTTCGGGGGAAAGAAATATTTCAATTAGTTCTGAATGAGGCGAAAGTTTAGGTCAAATCACGTTGCGAAAGATACGTTGCGTCTGCACTACGGACATAAAGGAAGGAGGTGTTAGACTGAGGATAATGGGGCAGATGAACAGGGAGAAAAAGGCGCCCAGAGGAAGGCAGCTGAGCGGAGTCTCGGGTCCATCATTCCAGCTGCCTCATCCCCAAATCAGCTTTCGCTGGATTTGCATCTGAATTGTTTTTAGCCATAAATTAAACTCATCATTTTTATTTCTTGAGCTATGCTAAGTGGTTTACATGTTTTTTTTTTAAAATTGTTTCAGGTTAATTGAGGGCAGGAAGAATGAGGTTGCAATATTTGCATTTGTTATGCAAACTGTCTCTTATAATTGTGTCCCTCCCTCAAGATGTGTGCCATACACCCCAACATGTGCCCACTAAGTAGGAACCCACACATCCCTCCCTCCCACCATCCGCTCTCATTCCTCTGCCCAAAACAAATTGATCTGAGGTTTTCTCTTATGTGGGTGTGTATTGGATCATCCGCTGCTTTTTCATATGAAAATTGGGTACATTGAATTCTTTCCTTATTCTTGTGATACTTTACTAAGAAGAATGTGTTCCTACTTCCCCCAGGTTAATACAAAAGGTGTAGAGTCTACATCTGTTTTGATGGTTGAATAGTGTCCATGGTATACATGTACCACAGCTTGTTAATCCATTCCTGGCTTGGTTGACATTTAGGTTGTTTCCACATTTTGGCGAGTATAAATCGAGCTGTGATAAACAGTCTAGTGAAAACATCTTTATGATAAAGTGACTATTTTTCTTCTGGGTAGATGCCTAGTAATGGGATTGTGGGGTCAAATGGGCATTCTAATTCAAGTTCTTTGACGATTCTCCAAACTTCTTTCCAAAAACGCTATATTAGTTTACAGTCTCAGCAACAGTGTACAAGTATTCCCTTGTCTCCACATCCACACCAGCATCTGCAACTTTGGGACTTTGTGATGTGGGTTATTCTCACTGGGATTTGGTGATATCTCAGGGTGGTTTTGATTTGCGTTTCTCTGATGATCAGGGATAATAAGCATTTTTTCAAAATATTTGTTAGCTATTCATCTGTCTTCATCAGAGAAAGTTCTGTTCATATCTCTTGCAGTGGTAGTTGGGAATGTTTGCTCTTTTTTTGCTGATTAATTTGAACTCTCTGTAGATTCTAGTGATCAACCCTTTGCCAGATTGATACCCTGCAAATATCTTTCCCTATTCCGAAGGTTGTCTTTTTGCTTTGTTATGTGCTTAGCTTTGCAAAAACTTTTCAGCTTAGTTAAGTCCGAGTGGTTTACTTTTCAGTATGAGTAAGTATGTTGGCAGGCACACTGCCCATGTGAGATGTTATATTCAGTTACCATCTA
>CAUYQV010015208.1:0-10603 GCA_963574575.1 Galagoides demidoff | reverse complement strand
CGAATGGCAGGTCTGTTTTTAGTTCTCTAAGTGTTCTCCAGCCTTGACTGTGTCGGATCAATCCTCCAATAAGAAGCTTAGCAAGGAAGATTTAGATTTAAATTTAACTATTCATCTTTTGGACCTAACTGACATCTACAGAACATTTCATCCAAAAAAATATATTGATAAGGAAAAGGTTAAATCTTGGGCATCAGCAAAAATCACAATAGAGAACAAATAGTTAGAAATATTTCATCATTTTGAAACAAACCATGTTCCATACAATAATGCACTAAAAATTGTGGGATACGCGCTGTCCTTACCAGAAACTAACGCTGCAACTGAACGCATTTTTCCTATGGTAAATAAAGTGTGGACATCAGAAAAATCACAATTAAGTGTTGAGACTTTGAAAGCCATTTTATGTGTGAAATATAATTTAACAAATTCTTGTGAAAAATTTCATGACCTTTTAAACAATGACAGCAATCTACTAAAAATAATTCACTCAAATGAGAAATATGCCAAAGAATAAAATAATACTATACATAATTTTTTAATGTATTATATTTGTAAACTGTACTTACGTTGAAATTAAAAAAAAATTACAATACTATTTTTGTGTTCTATGAAAATTTTTGTTGCTCCATATAGACCAAATTTTTAATTAAGAACCCCCCCACCCCACCCCAGTCAATGGTGTCCCGCCTTACCAATGTTAAAATCTGGTCACCTTAGCCATGACCGCCACCACCACCATCAAGAGGTTACTGTCTGTGCTGCAGAATTCTTTAAAAACACAGTTGGTGGCCCTATCTCCCCTTCCCTGCCATATTCCAATGTAGATGCCTGGTCACTATTGCCATGTAAAGACAGTCCCTTAAGGGCAAAATATCAAGCAGCTGGATCCCAGAAGGCTCTGTACTTTGGGGAGGAGCAAAGACTTTTGGTGTGAAACCAACCCAAATCATAAAGTTACAAAGTTATGGACACCCTGGTAATAGCTTTAATAGCTTCTCCCTCAAGGCATAAGAATTTAGGATTAGAGTTGTCAACCATCCTGAAGGATGAGGAAAAACCCAGGGTTAGATTATACACTGACTGCAAATATATGATCTCATTTCCAAAGGATGCAAAACTATATTTGGATGCTTTGCCTTTTTGGGGGGCCCAAGTGATCCTCTTGCCTCAGCCTCCCAAGTAGCTGGGACTATGGGTGCCCTCCACAACAACAGCCTAGTTTTTGTATTTTTAGTAGGGAAGGGGTCTTACTCTTTCTTACTTAGGCTGCTCTTAAATTCCTGAGCTCCAGGGAGGATCCCACCTCAGCCTCCCAGATTACTTGGATTACAGGCGTGAGCCACTGAGCTTAGTTAACGGATTCATATTTTTATGTTGAAAAAAATGTAACACAGAAAACTATAAATAATCAAACATATATCTGTCCCTACCGCCCAGAAATGGCGATTGTTAACATTGGTTATATCAAATCCAAGAAGGGAAGGGAAGGGAAGAGGGAAGGGAAGGGAAGGGAAGGGAAGGGAAAGGAAGGGAAGGGAAGGGAAGGACTATGGCAGATAAAATTATTTTCTTCCCTACCCACATACCATAATTCTTGCCTACTCTTCCATCACTGTCAGGAATTTGATATGTGTATTTACCCATCCAGTTCTGTCTTTTTGTTTTACCTACATTTTCTGGCTTTTTTAAAAATAGAAAGTAAATAGAAGAATACATGGCAAATGTGCTAAGTGACGTCTGTGTGAAGGGGAACTTCCAAGCCCATGAAGCTGCACCAAGGCTCACCTACTCAGGTGATCCCCAACAGCCTATGGAGGGGGGCTACAAACACCACCTGTGAACAAACCAGCGAAATGCA
Source organism: Galagoides demidoff (assembly GCA_963574575.1). Taxonomy (NCBI): domain Eukaryota; kingdom Metazoa; phylum Chordata; class Mammalia; order Primates; family Galagidae; genus Galagoides; species Galagoides demidoff. The sequence goes on along the minus strand of CAUYQV010015208.1, from coordinate 8,742 downwards.
TATGGCTGTGTGGCTTACCTGGGTCCAGGTGGGTGAAAGAGCCCACCACGAAGTCCAGTGTGGACACGGCCAGCAGGAACAGCAGCAGCAGCTGGAGGCGGATTATCCATTTGACACCTGCTAGGTTAATCCCCAGCAAGGCCAGAAGCACCACAACTGAAATTCCTCGCACAGCCCAGATATTCCCGAGGCCCAGCAAATCTGAGATGGATTCAGCAAAGCCGGTAATATACATGGCACCTGCAACACACTGACATGCGAGTCCAGGTAGGAAGAGTCAGCAAGACAGAGAAGACTGCGGAGCCCTCAGGCAGAGCCGCCGGGCACTGAAAACCCTGCTCCCCCCTCGGCACACTCAGTTGGGCCTAGCTCAGCACTCGGGACCTGGCGTGGGGTTAAACAGGCCCTTCCCGCCTGGGAACCTCCTTCTGGGCCCATTTCTGCTCAGCATCTTCACCAGGGAATGAATGCTGAGCCCAAGCTGAGAGCGGGCTGTCCAGGGTAAGATGAAAAGACCAGGGGAGGAAGAGGCCAAAGAGGCCTTTGAATTTCTCTGTCCACATTTTCCAAGGACTAAATACAGAACAAGAGCACACATGGTGCCCACTTACAGAGCCTTAAAGGGCACTGCAGAGAACCATAGTTTTTACTTCCAGTTCTTTGTAGGTCAGTATTATTTTTAAAATCATCTAAAACTTGGAAATAGAAAAAAAGTGGCACACCTTTTTCAATATCATATGTGACAAAGCCTACCCAAAGATTACCTAGGTGACTGAACTTAGTTTGACTTACTATTTGCTATTGATTAAACGTCCCAAACTTAATGAATTACATGTTGATATATAGATTTTTTTCCAAGTAGAGATGCAAATAATTTCTGCCCAGTGGAACAGAAGATAAGGGTTTGCTATCCTCTAAGACATTAACAGGTTTTGTATCTAATACAGCAATCTTATCCTTACATTTATTTGTTAAGTTGTCTAACTATGAATTTATGACTGATCTCTTCCCATCCTGTGTCTTCCTCTTTTGCTCTCTATCATTTTACTGACTCCTCCATTAATTCATTCATTAAATACCAGTGGGTAGGGCGCCAGCCCCATATATGGAGGGTGGCAGGTTCGAACCCAGCCCCAGCCAAACTGCAACAAAAAAATAGCTGTGAGCTGTGACACCACAGCACTCTACCTAGGGCAACAGAGTGAGACTCTGTCTCTAAAAAAAAAAATCTGTGGCACATAGTTATTTTATATTTGCCTCATAATCATAATTTTCTCTTTTGGGAACTATCTGAAAGATCGTTTCAAATTAAATCACTGAAAATAACACCAGCCTCACTTTCCATAATTCCTCAGCCTTGGTCCTCTTCTCTCCTCAGATTTGTCCCTTCACTGTCCCCAGGTCCACCAGGTCACTCTCACTACTGTAGCCTTGCCATAGCCATTCTCCCAGGGAACAAATTCAAATCCCTCCTTTCCCACGAAGCTTTTCCTCATCCCTCTTTTCTAAATAAGTATGATGCTTACTACCAGTGCCAAGTAAGTTTGACTTCCTGTCCCACCACTAAGAACGCAAACATCATAAAATTTTTTATGCTGATTATACCTCTTAAAATACCCTGCATTTGCTAAGTATGCAGCAAGCATTCAATAAATGATTTGTGATATGCTGACCACATGAAAAGTGCTGTTGGAAGCAGGACCACAAGCTTCCAGCCCTTTTGTATAAAGGCCAGAAGGGTAATGATATGACTTCTATACTTGAGGGGGGTTCACGAACAAGGTCATTCTTCACTGAAATCACCTTACTTTGTAACTAGGTATATAACATCTTTGTCAGTATCATCCAAATTTATACACTTAGCTTAAACAGTTATTCTAGCCCTTTCAATGTCCCATAGTAATAAGCATTTCTATCTATATTTGGACGAAGAGGGAAGCCCAGGAAATGTGGGAGAAATGCAATCATCTCTGAGACAGAGAAAGAAAGAGGGAGGAGGGTAGAGAGACCTACCTATGTTTTCCTGCATTCATCTCAGAACTCAGAGCTCCCCCTAACTAAACAAGAGTGTGATGGTGATAATGATGTTGTTCCTTCGGGACATGCCCAGGTCAGCAGGACTCTTCATGGTCAGATTTATTTAAATTTTTAAAAATAAGTGAAAAATATGTAGTAATGACTATCATTTACATGGGGACTACTTTCCCCGGTGTCCAATTTTGTCTAGCATGCCCAGAATGAGGCTGGAACTTAAATGTAATCATTTGCATCTGAAGGTTCCAAACTGATTTTCTTTTCTGGCAGGAGAATAGAATTTGTTCACATGAGGGAGTCCAAGCTATAAGTGCTGCCTTTTGTTCCCAGTAACTCAAGTAGAACCTCTCTTTCAAATTTGTACCCCACATTGCTTTTTAGCCCAAAGATGCTAGTAATGAGAAAAAAAAATACTCTCTGTGCTGGCACGGTGGCTCACACCTATAATCCTAGCATTCTGGGAGGGTGAGGCGGGTGGATAGCCTGAGTTCAGGAGTTGGAGACCAGCCAGAGCAAGAGTGAGATGCCTGTCTCTACTAAAAATAGAAAAACTAGCCAGGCGTTGTGGTAGGCAACTGTAGTCCCAGCTATTCGAGAGGCTAAGGCAAGAGGATCACTTGAGCCTAGGAGTTTGAGGTTGCTGTGAGCTATGATGATGCCATGGTCCTCAACCCCAGGGTGACAGAGTGAGACTCTGTCTCAAAAAAAAAAAAAAAAGAAAGAAAGAAAGGAAGGAAAAGAAAAAGACTCTCATAAGAACATGGTAATGAGGAACACAGAGTGGGAAGCCAGTGTCCTTGCGACTTGAGAAAGTGTTCTAACCTCTCTGTGAAACACAGATAATAATAGTACTTACTTCAAAAGGATTTAAATGAGATAATTTATACAAAGTCCTAGAATAATATAATTCTATAATTTCTGTAACTTCATAGAGTTACAGAAATAATAGCCACCGGCATTATCATCCTTAGTTATCAATAGCTATTAAAGAAGAAGAAACAGTTGCTAGTTATGCATATCAAAAAATACTTTGTTAATGCTAAATAGATATTGGCACTGGGAATTTGCAATATCAATTATAAATAAAGGTATATGCCTGTAGTCCCAGGTATTTGGGAGGCTGAGGCAGGAGGATCCTTGAGCCCAGGAGTTTGAGGTTGCTGTGAGCTAGGCTGAGGCCAGGAGAACCTAGCCTGAGCAACAGAGTGAGACTCTGCCTCAAAAGCCAATAAATAAAATAAAGGTTCTTTAAACCAAAGAGACTTACTTTAAGAGAAAGCAATTATAGTCTAAAATTAAACTATCTTTTCAAAATCTAAGAGTTTGAGAAGAAGAGGCGAGGGTATTTTGAAGAATGGGAAAGTATAGTTGTTGTAGTGATTTCATATTTGGGCAGTAGAGGAGCTAGTAAACAATGTGTCCTGGTTGGGAAGTATAGAAAAAGTATTAAAGACAAATATAAGTTTAATATGGCTTCTAGGGTAGAATGTATCTGCTAGCAGAATTAAAAACAGAGTAGAACTTCCAAATCAATAAAAACGCAATAGAAATAAATTTGATCCCGTTGACCATGTCAGGAGGAATGAGAAATAAAATTTCAACTTATCTAGAAATTAATGAAAAGGAGAATATCTTGTTCTAAAACTCCAGAGGCACAATTTAACTTGTATTCACAAAGAAAAAAAGAAGAAAAGAAGCCAGGCACCAGGTCAGGCACATGCCTATAATCCCATCTACTTGAGGGGCTGAGGCAGGAGGATGACTTGAGCTCAGGAGTTCAAGACCAGCCTGGACAACATAGCAAGACCCCATCTCTATAAAAAATAAATAAATAAATAAAAGGAAGGGGGAAAAAAAGTATAGTTTTCAATTTTTTATTAGTTAGGAAGAAAGAAGAAAAATTTAACTTAAGAAATCATGAAAAGATCAATGTAAAGAAAAAGAGAGTACAGAGAAATATTTAAGGAAATATGAAATTAATGAAATAAAAGAAAAATAACAAAAGAAAAAATGCAAAAAAAAAGTTGATTCTTTTTTAAAAAATCAATTAGACAAGCCCCTGGCAGCCTGATTAAAAACAAAAGAGAAAATGCAAAAATGTAGACTATCAGTACTAAAAAAGCAATAAAACTACTCATACAGAGGAGACTAAAAGATGGAATAAATATATAGAATTGTGCTATAAATTACGGAATATTCATATTATACAATATTAAATAACCACTTAAAAAGCATTGGCTTAAAACACTGACCAAGAGGAATGTCTATGACAATGTTGAGTGAGAAATACAAGTCAAGAAATAAAGTGTGAAATTTGTCTCCATTTTTATAAAAATAAGCAAAGCAAAAATGTTATAAAAACAAGCATAGGCCAGGTATGATGGCTTACACCTATAAGCACTCCAGGAGGCAGAGGCGGGTGGATTGCCTGAGCTCACAGGTTCAAGACCAGCCTGAGACAGAGTGAGACCCCCATCTCTAAAAATAGCCAGGCCTTGTGTCGGGTGTCTGTAGTCCTAGCTCCTGGGGAGACTGAGGTAAGAGAATGGCTTGAGCCCAAGAGTTTGAGGCTGCTTTGAGCTGATGCCACAGCACTCTACCCAGGGTGACAAAGTGAGACTCTGTCTCAAAAAAAAGCATAAATGTCATATACAAAATGTAATATGAAGAGGGACAGGTACCCACAGAGAATACTAGGTGTTTCTACTGGGCTCAAGCAATTCCCTTGTGTCAGCCTCCTGAGCTCCAGGCCGGGGGGGGGGGGCGGGGGGGGGGCCAAGGGGCACTCGTTCGTTACATTATCTCCATTGTGTTAACTGGCTACCATGTATATAATTTTATAATTGTCATAAACTTTTATAAAGGACAAAAAAGGCAAACACATTAGAAGTACTTGGCTCAGCACCCATAGATCAATGGTTAGGGTGCCTGCCACATACACTGAGGCTGGTGGTTCAAATCCAGCCCGGGCCAGCTAAAACAACAATGACAACTGCAACAACAACAAAAAATACGAAAAATAGCCAAGTGTTGTGGCAGGCGCCTACAGTCCTGGCTACTTGGGAGACTGAGGCAAGAGAATTGCTTAAGCCCAAGAGTTTGAGGTTGCTGTGAGCTGTGATGCCATGGCTTTCTACCAGGGTGATAAAGTTGAGACTCTGTCTCAAAAAAAAAAAAAAAGTTTATTAAGTTCATGCAAAAACTAAACTGGGGTACATTATGGCCCAGACTGGCTATGTATAAGGAAGCAGTCTAAGAGTCAAGGCCTTCATCAACACTTGGCTCATGACAGTCTACCCAGGATTGGTGTGAGCTCCAGTCAGCCCTTGGGACAAGTGTGGTCACTCAGGGACTACCAGGCCTCCCCCAGAACATTCCAACTACACTAGATGCATCTACTTTCCAACCTCAATTCATTTTTTCTTTTCTTTTCTTTTCTTTTTTTTTTTTTTCAGTTAGCGTCTCACTCTTCACCCTGGGTAGAGTGCTGTGGCATCATTATAGCTCACAGCAACCTCAAACTCTTGGTTTCAAGTGATCCTCTTGGGTCAGCTTCCCGAGTAGTTGGGACTACAAGCACCTGCCATGACCCCCAGTTAGTTTTTCTATTTTTAGTAGACACAGGACCTTGGTCTTGCTCAGACTGGCCTTGAACTCCTGAGCTCAAGTAAGCCACCCACCTCAGCCTTCCAGAGTGTCAGGATCATAACTGTGAGCCACTGCATCCAGCCCTCAACCTTAATTCTGCTCTTACTTGGAAAACCTTCCTGAAAATTTGTTTAATGTGTAAACATGTCCAGATTTTATATTAGATTTTAAAAGTATTTTTTATTACCTCCTAAAGTTTATAATCACAGGCATTCTTTTCCCTTTCCATTCTCTGCCAAGAAACTTCTGGCTCCTTCTTACTAGAGGCAAGATGTGTCACCCTTAAAGAGAGAGGGTGGCCTTCTTTCAGGTTGCAATACCTCTATCCCAAGGTATTTTATTTTAGCAATATTGCCTGTTCACAATCATAGGCATTTCTCCTTTCATCTTTGGGTACCTACCTAGAGAACCAGATCTATCTCTCAACACTCCTCCCCTTCTGACACAAGCTCCCCAATTTTAGGCTGAGTCTGGTGGATTGACACATATGTCCTAAATATGTGTTAATTCATAACAAAAACTCCAAACCTATATCAGGTCTACAAAAACTTTCCATCCTCCATTGTCTTTGTACAGAGTCCAGCACAGAGCATGTCAGCCACTAATAAATGCTTTTAGCTATGCCAGTGCAACCTGAAGCTAGATATTTTGGTGTCTGGGGTAAGCAGCCCTAAAGAAGCCCATGGGCTCATCCAGGTGAGTGGAGCAGGGAGTGAGGGGTCCCTAGCCTGTCCTGTCTTCCACTGGCCAAAGAGTCTGGCATGACACCAAGGCCTCAGAGAGATGAAGGGGGGCAAGTTTACAGGGTGCAGGGCAATAACAAGACCATATAAGCATTGAAAATCATTATTTTAAGTGTTCCTATCCCTAAATGTTGATGCTCTAGGGCAAACTCGCTTGCTGCCGTTTTGGCAAACAAAGTTTCTTTGGGACACAGCTAAGCCCATTTATTTTTAATGTTGCCTATAGCTGTGTTCACACTACAACAGAGGAGTTAAGTCCTCAGGACAGTGACATATGACCCACAAAACCCAAAATATTTACTCTCTTCCCCTTTATAAAAGTTTGTCAACCTCTGCTTAGGGGGCAAAACCAGGCAATCTGCTTGGGAATCATTAAAAATAAATGAATGTATGAAGTAGAGAGTTAGGCTCTGCCTCTCCCAGGGAAAAGGGACAAAGGCGGGTGCTCTGACTTGGTGCTGCCTCAGACAATTGGCCCCCCAGGGAAGAAGGAAAAGGGTGAGCACTTCATCTTGGAGCTGCTCCAACCTTAAACCTGCCCAGAGCAACTACCACACCTGAGTGAGGCAGGAACCCCTGTTAATCTGCAAAAGGATGCAGGGGATCCCCAGCCGGAAGACCGGGAAGCCCAGGCACACTAGGATTTGGAAAGTGACCTACAGTAACCTACAGCTAATTAATTGTCATATTGTTAACTATCCATCAAGGTGGTTCCACGGTGATGTCTGAACCATGAGGAGGGCTCAAGATAGACAATATAAAACAGGAACTCCAGACCATAACAAAGGCCTTTTTGTCATAAGGAGCAGGGTCACAGGCAAACATATCTTGCTCTGTAAACCTTTCTCCTCTGCAACAAACTTTGTTTCACGCTTGCCTTGCTTTGGGGGATCTGGTCATTCTTCAGCCAACAACACACCGAGAACTGAGAACAGAGAACCCAGACAACTGCCTGAACCCAGCAAACACCCTCATGGCCCAAGAGGAGGGGATGAGTGGTTCTTAAGGACTAGAACTAGGGAGGCTTGGAATCCTCAACCACACCAAGAATTCAAATCAATAACCTAATTTGTCACCATAAGAGACTAGAAAAAGAAGAGCAAATTAAACCCAATGCAAGGAAACAGAAGGAAATAATAAAGATTAGAGCAGAAATAAATGGAATGGAAACCAGAAAAATAATAGAAAATAACAAAGCCCAGAATTGGTTTTTTTCAGATGAATCTTCATCTAGTAAGACAAAAGGAAAGAGAAGATTGACTTACTAAAAGCAGGAATGAAAGGGGAGAGATTACTACCAACCTTAGAAAAATAGAAAGGATAAGGGAATCACAAACAATTAATATGCCAGTACATTAGATAAAAGATAAAATGGACAAATTCCTAGAAAGATACAAAACATTAAAAATGATTTGACCACAAGCAAATGGCTGAAATGTCAGAAATCGAGTTTAGAACGTGGATAGCAAATAAGATTAACAGAATGGAAGAAAGGAAGGAAGTAGAAGTTCAAGAAATGATTCAAAAGATCTCTCAAGAAATTATTCAAAACATTTCTCAAGAAATTATTCAAAAGATATCTCAAGAAATTACTCAAAAGATGTCTCAAGAACTCAACGATTTCAAAGATAAAATGATCAAATATTTTGAAACACTGAGAGAAGAGGTTGCAGTGCTCAAGGATCTGAAAGACACAATGGAATCCCTCCGTAACAGAGTGCAACAGGCAGAAGAAAGGATCTCTGACTCTGAAGACAAAGCTTTTGAAGAAACCCAGGAGCACAAAGATCAAAAGAAATGGAGGGCAAAAACAGATCTCATTCTCAGAGAACTCTCAGACAATTCGAAGAAAACTAATATTCGCCTTATAGGAATCCCAGAAGGTGATGAAGTTGCTTCACAAAACACTGAGGCTCTTCTTCATGAAATTATGAAAGAGAACTTTGCAGACATGCCAAGAGATTCTGAAATTCAGATAGCAAATAGATTCAGAACACCAGCACAACTCAACCTGAATAAGACATCCCCCAGACACATCATAATTAACTTCACCAAAGTTAAGATGAAAGAGAAAATTCTGAAAGCAGTTAGACATAAGAAAACCATAACCTACAAGGGGAAGAATATTAGGATGACTGCAGATCTCTCAGCTGAAACCTTTCAGGCCAGAAGAGGATGGTCATCGACTTTTAATCTCCTAAAACAAAATAACTTTCAAACCAGGATCCTATATCCAGCTAAACTGAGTTTCATCTATGATGGAGAAATTAAATACTTTAATGACATTCACACATTGAAGAAATTTGCTATAACTAAA